>JACEEZ010013213.1:0-15614 GCA_016584305.1 Chionoecetes opilio
AGTGAAGTTATCCTTGATATGTAGTTCATATAATTAAAAACCATTTCGACTAGAATATAAACAACGTCTTCCTGCAGCTCCTTTAAAGTCCTAAACGTTTTTAACTCACCATGCGAAACTTGCTCAGAAAGACGTTCCCTTAAAGATTAAAACGTTTAGTTAGAAAGAAAAAGAAAAAATCTTTTCACCTCAAGGGAAAGCATTTATCATAAGTGGACAAAAGTGTTTAAAACTCAAATTCCAGCAACAAAGAGTTAAAAAATGTTGAACAGTCAAGTCGTTGGCAGCCTCTAGGCACCGGCCGCCGAAGGGGGGGGAGGTCCTCGGACTGCGACCCCCTTTGTCGTGTTTAATGTGACAGTTTTGGGGGATCGTGGCGAGATCGTCAACCGACTTCTCTCACGAACACGTAACCGAAACTGTGAGTTGTCATTCCCCTACGTCTTGTCCCGCGTGAGCTTGCTTGCGATCCAGTTTTAATCTTCACCGATGCTAATTTGAGCTCATTATTACGATCTTTGGGTATGCTGGGACCATCACACAGACATCCCCCATCCCCTTCTCAAGCGGGACAGTAACCGTCCCGAACTTGCCAGTGAAAATTCCCCGGAATGATCGGTCCGTGATCAACGTCTGACCACAGAATGGCGCGTGACGCTCTAACCACCAGGCCGTTCAGGTGTAAGTTTGTAAAGATTTCTGTAATCACATTGCATTTTTTTTTTGTCGATGACGGTACTGATCCTATTATTTTCACACATATTTTTGTAGTTCGCCAAAAATAGCACAGCGACGCAGGTGAAAAATGTCACAAATCTCCTTTCCTACACACGTCCATTGTGCGAAATGTTGAACACAGTGGAATTACAAGAAATTAAGTCAGGCAGCGTGAAATAAAGAAGAGGAAAAAAAGTGTCCTGGGCGAAACATGGCCATAAGAATCATTCAACACAATAAATCATAAATGTTGTTCCAGTCTTTCCGGCAAAAAGGGAAACTAAGTTTGGAGAACAAAAGAGAGAGCTGGCTTACTTAGGATTATTGAAGGGTGGGCTGAAGGAGGGCTGGGTGGGGTGAGAGTGGGGGGAGGAGAAGGAGGGAAATAGAGGTGGGACGAGAAAGAGGAACAGGGCGATGAAAGCAAGAGCAATTGAAAATAAGTACAGAGAAATGGAGTTGGGAAGATGTTGGAGAAAGTGTTGGCTGATACCAGAGTACTCGTAGTGTTTGGGGCCTGAAGGACAAACGAAAAAATGAAAACAAGATGGAGAATGTGGCTCTATGACCACCGCCACCACCACCACCACACTACCACCACCAACACAACAACAACAACATCAATCACACAGTAACAACAACAACAACAACAACAAAACGTTCACCTTCATCCCTTTCTAGAAATCAAATAATCCCTCACATCACACACAGGGGCAAACATGCAGTAGATAGCTCACATCCCAGTCATTCGTTTTTTTTTTATCATGTCCACCTTCACTGCAGCTCTCTCTCTTCTCTCTCTCTTCTCTCTCTCGTCTCTCTCATCCTACTCTCTCGTCTCTCTCTCCTCTCATCATCTTCTCTCTCTCCTCTTCTCTCTTCTCTCTTCTCTCTCTCTCTCTCTCTGTGTGTGTGTGTGTGTTCATATCATCATTGCATGTTTTCCCTTTACTATCGTGAGGCCATCCTGAATAATATTCTATTACCTTATAGCTGTTTCTGAATTACTTTTTACCACGGGGGGTGTTCTCTCCGTTTATCCTCCTTTCCTTCCTCCGACTTCTAGTATCTATCTCACATTATCATTTTTACAGTACGTAGAGGAGGAAGGAGGAAGTAGGAGTGACGGGAGGGAGGGTAAGCGGGGTCAGTGGAGGGACAGTGGGAAGTGGAGACAGCGGTGGGGAGGGGAGAGTGGAGGGAGGAAGCGCTACCACATTACAGACCTGACAGTACCTCGTGTGTAATCGTGGCAAAGTCGTGTGTTTTGTGTGTTGTGTAATAATTAGTGTTGTACATTCGTCGTTGCCACCCGCGTCGTCGCTCCGTCAGCGGCCTCGGGTGAGTTTGGATACCCCGCATCGCTTTGGGTGGGTCAGGCTGTGTGGGTGTGGGCGCCCGATGCGAGGTGATAATTGTGGGTTGTTAATATGAACGTCACTGCACGATTTTTTGCTTATGACTGGCTTGGTGTGTGTGTGTGTGTTTTTTGTGCGTGTACGTGTGTGTGTTTGTTTTGTGTGTTGGTATGTGTGTGGTGTTGTGTGTGTGTGGCAGTGATGTGTGTGACTCTGTGCATGTGTGTGAGTGTGTGATGGCCGAGTATATGTTTAGGGTCCGGAGTCGATATTATTACCCCCCCCCCCCCCCCCCTCCCTTACAAACCACCCGCGTTGAGTATGTGTCGAGTACTTGAATGCAATATTATTATGTAGCATCGCTTTTATATCGTTTTCCATATCTTTATACAGGACAGTAATATACGATTATTTTATTTCCATTCTTTCGTGTCCTTATATTTTCTCCTATTTTTTTTCTTCCATTTTATTCCCATTTGTCTTTCCGTTTTCTTCCATCTTACTTTCCTTATTTGCTTTAGGTTTTAAAAGATTACTGATAATTAGATTGACATTTCATGATTAAGCACTTTAAAAGATTTAATCCATATACGTAAGATACAGGAAGATTATACAACAATGTATTTCCTTCTATTTCCTCCTATATCTAATTTCCCTCTTTGTCTTCTCCCGTTATTTCCAACTTTTGTGTTATTTCCTTCCTCCTGTATGCGTCTCTGTCTTTACGTGTTGTCCTTTATCATTATTATCGCTTGGCGTGATGATGAAATGCGGTCATGAGTGGGCTTGTGAGCGTGTCGCGTGGATGAATGTGAGGGAAGGAAAGGTGGTGGAAGGTAGGAGTTGGAAGAGTGGAGAGAAAAGGTGGAGAAGGAGGTAGGGCGAGCGGACCGACAGGTGGGGAGCACGAGGGGGGTGGTAGGGAGTGGAGGGGAAGTGGGGGTAAGGAGGGAGGAAACGAGAGCCGAGGAAGAGGTGGTGGGAATGAGGGTTGGAACATAGGACGGACGGGATGGGTGGGAGGGGAGGAGGGAGCAGGCACGTGCGCCGAGAGACTGAAGGAGGGGAGTAGGGGAAAGATGGAGGGAGGGACATTGCGAATGGGGAGGAAGGGAGGGAGGGGAGGGAGGGTACCAACCTTACATCCAGACAGACGCGGCGATTGCGCCTGCCTAGGTGAGATGATTGTGACTTTTACCGAGCGTCACTGCACGTGTGGCGGGGAGCTAAGGTTGCCTTGTTGAACTTTGTATTAGTAGTCTTGAGTAATGACACCGAGTTACTTACAGCAGGTATCAGTAACAAGGAGTTCATTGCTAATAAGGACGAAGTGATTATACACATTGAATGGGCTGAATAATTCCCCCCTAACCCCCGCCCTCAGTTGGTCCTATGTAGGCGTAGGAGTAACGAGCACTCCCCCCCTTTCCCCCGCTACACCACCACCACTTCACATAGGATTAAGTGTTTTGTCTACATAATACAAACCCAACAAAGTTATGAAGTCTGTCAACCCTTCCTCCCCGCAGCGGTGGAAATTGCCCCCCCCACACGCGCCCAAACATGTACCAGAGAACCAAACGGTAAATAATTGTTTCGCCAACACTATTATATTCGGCGTGATTTTACCCAATGGTACGTGGTCTGCGGGGCCATTGATGGTGATTTTGGCTGGCCATCCTTTGACTCCCGCGCCTGGCCACAAGCGTTCAAGAATAACCACATCAAATAGTTAGAATGTGAAAATAACCGTAACAACTCTGTGACGCACGAGGAGCAGGGGGAGTAAGAGGAATGGGGGAGGAGGTGGAAGGAGGGGGATGAGAATGACAGAGACAGCAGGGCCGTATGTATAATAGCTTTGGGTTTCCCAGAAGCAGACAAAATGGCGAAGTTCGCCTAAATCACCGAAACATTTCATAAGTGCTTCGTGTTTTCCCATAAAAGTTGCCCATAAGCGCTAGGGGATGTCCCGGAGGTCCCATAAGGATCCTTTGTTGACATAAGCCCGTCAACATGGCAGCAAAACAACTCTTTCGCCAGCGCCACCAGTGCATTGTTCGTGCCAGAAGATACCGTTCTCTCGGCTAATTTCTGACGAAGTAACTTGTCAAGAGGTTATCGGCTGAACCTGAGGAATTATGTATGTCACTCTCGGAATGCATTCCTCTCCAGAGTAAATAAAAAGGAAACCCTACACTGACAGCGTGGGGAATGAAATTTATAATTAACATTATGACGTGTTTCCTCGCCTACTGGCAGACTGCAGCAGGCACGACAGAGCAGCTGCTGCAGTGATGACCATGGAGCAGCTGGAGTGGACAGGGAAAATGCTTGGCTCAGGCGTCCATGGTAGTACTCTCGTGTACCCAAAAAAAATTCTGTGCGAGACAACAAATCGAGAATTCTCGCCCAAGGAAATTTCGACGACAGTTCCACTTCTACTATAGATGAAAGGATGATAATAGGGTTTTCCATTGTGTTAATTTTGTGACAACATTTTTCTGAACGCATTATTATTTTCTATGTCTTTATGTTATTCGATGTTTATAATAAATTTAGCTCTTGTTTTTGGCAGAAATTAGGTAAAGAATTGTTTTTACCTACGCAGTTCCATATCTACCTTCTGGAGGGCTATCATTTCAGCTATCAGCACGTATGGAGATACTAACTTCCGGAAAAACAAAAATGTATACTTGGAAACAATGTTAATTTTTAGACACTAGGACCAGAATTACTACACAATTGGGAGTGTGCTTTCTGTTACACATAATGGGATTGCAAGAAACTCTCAATGAGTTTTTCTGTCGCCAAATCATTACTTTTTGGAGTCATCAAATGTTTTTATCGTTAAGAAGCGTATAGACATGAACATTAAGTAGACCTAAACCCACCTTAAGATTCACTAACCTAACTAATGTGTCACCGTAAACATCCACCTTTATATTCACTACCTAAAACCTAATGTAACGTAACTCCCACCTTATAGTCACTACCTAACTTAATGTCGTATCCCTCACCTTCTATGAATTCACTAACCTAACCTAATGTAACGTACCCCACCTTTATATTCACTAACCGAACTCCACCTTTAGATCACTAACCTAACTAACTCTATCGTTTTAAAACCTCTCCTAACTAAAGCCAAATCCCTCATTGAAGTGTCCGCGGCAAGGGAAGAAAGCAGAGCGATGCCAGGTCACAGAGGAAGAAGAGTGGAGCGCAACGTAAACACTTGTCTTTCTCCTCCCATAAATCACAGAGTTATTATTGTAGTTTTTGCCCATACTCCCCCCTCTCCCCAACAACAAGTTGGTGCGGCACCTTGGGATATGCGGGATATTTGTACCTGTAGGTACAAATCTGGCTCGTTGCAAACTCACCTAGTTTAATTTGTGTGGGGAGGTAGGTACAGTGGCGTAAAATTATTTCCTACTAGATCTGGAAAATTGACTGACCTTTCTTCAGTCAAGAAACGTGTGGACCTACTGACTATCCTCGTCAAACAGAAATGACCGGATATCAGTCCCCCCACCTCCCCACCCCTTTCCCATTAAGAAGTAAGAGAAAACAAAATTGGTTACTGGGGGTGTCGAGGGGCCCCATTAGGTTTATATTTATGATTATGCGGGTGAAATTATCTGCTAAGTTAGGATAGGTTTAGTCGTGTGATTATCGCTGTTAGGTAGATCTCATCGGGGGTCAGGGCGGAAGCCCCTCGCTAAGCAGTTAGGTTTAATTTGCTTTAGGTTAGGTTAGATTACAGGGGGGCCTTGTACAATCTCGGAGCTTGAAGGTTGGTAAAATGTCCCATATCTAGGGAAAATTACCACTAGATATAGGTAATTTTGCCATCCTACACAACTCTATAAATACGTGGTTCGTGACGGATTGCTGAGCTCCCCAACCTCAACCCCCGCTTCCGCCACAGGTTCCCTCAAGCTTGTTGGGGCAAGGGGAGAGTATGGTCAAACGCTAGAAGTTACCAATAACATCATATTTCTCCCAATGTCATGGCGGTGAAGTGGTGACGAAGGATACACACAAGTTAAACCATGTCTTAAAGTATGAGAAAGACAAAAATAGCAAGGGAGAAGTGATGACCAGGCAGAGATACGGCAGTATACGTAGCTACAGATACGGCCAGTATATCTACCTAGCTATATATATACTGCGCATCTGCCTGGTCGTCAACGCCCTCCCTGGCTGTTTGTCCCTTTCCCCTTCGTATCTACGTGGTTTTTACCTGTTGTGTTCCTTCCATTCCCCCTTCTACCATTTACTTTGGGAGATATAACATTATTTATAGTAGGGGAGGTAAAGAGAGACAAACTAGTGTTTACAATCGTTCCCGCGTAAAACTTTTCTACTACTGATCATATTTACACGTATTATGAATTCAATCTTAATATTTGCTTTATTTTCAGTTCGAAGGTTCTCAATAATTTCTGCTCAGCCTTTTACTGATTTCAAGCGTTTTTTCATGATCTAAGAGACATATTTTAGGGTAATGTATAATCTTACGTTTAGCGGGAAGTTATGTCAGTCAGGGACTGCTAGACCCATAGCTATGGCAGAATTTGCTTCCATAACAGAGAGACTTATGGGCAACTTTATGTTAGGTCGAACCTTATGGGACATCCCCTAGCCTTATTATAAATACCGGGCCAGGTGTTTCTCTCAAGACGCTCAAGCGCCTCTTACCTCGCCCGGGCTCCTCCATCTTCTTCCTTACTTTTCTCATACCTTACCAGCTCATCTTCCCGAGTTTTATGTTACGATCTTACATTGCTTATTTATCGCCTCATCCCCTCCCATACTCTCACATCATCAGTCTCTGCAGTCCACATCAATCTATTTTATCTTCTTACTGATACACAGACTGGTGACTCCTTGTTTGTCCCTCGTTAAGCTCGCCATGTGTTCCCTGTGTATGCTTTCCCCCTCCCAGTCCTAAGGCCGTGTGTGTGTGTGTGGTGTGGTCGTGTGTGTGGTGTTGTGTTGTGTGTGCGTGTGTGTGTGCGTGTGTGTGTGCGTGTATGTGGGGGGGCTGGTGCGTGGCGTGTGTGGGTGGGTGTGTGTCTTGTGTGGTGTGTGTGTTGTGTGTGTGTGGTGTGCGTGGTTTGTTGGTGCGAGTGTGCTGTGTGGCCTGCCTTCAATGCCTTGGTAGGCGAGTTATGTGCGATTGCACATAGTTTCTAGGGAGTGTGTGAAGGATGTATCAATCCATCATTGGGGCATACGCTCCGGGGGGGCGCTCGGCACACTCGCCCACCCTATCAGTGTACGTCCCACTCCTCCGAGTCCACCTTACCGCGAGTTCCCCATGCAGGCTCCTTTCCATACCTAAGCAGCTCTCGACACAAACAGCACTCGGTTGCCCCAATCCACGAGCCTGTTGGCGCCCCCTTGGCCTCCATACCACGCCGGATGTCTCTTAAGATACAACCCGATGGAAGGATTCGGTTTCTAGGGTAGCGTGCCACATGCCCATATAGCCGAAGTTTGCGCTGACCGGACTAGCAGGTAATAGGCCCGATTCAGTCTCACGGTGCAATCGCGCTGGATTTGAACAACGTAATCTCCCAGTCGATACCCCATGATTTCGTGCGAAGACATTTATTAACCAAAGGACATTGGATTCGTCTCTTACAAGTCACTATTTAAGTGTCGCATGTCTCACAACCATAGAGTAAGACATGGGATCACGATCGATTTGAATATCCGGATCTTCTTTGTCCCTCCGGCTACAGGTACTGTGACAAACGCCAAATACTCCCGCTTGAGCGAGTCCAATAACTACCGTGGGGCTAGCCAATCCGCCTGTAGAGACGTCATTGTGACGTGACCGCCGTCATTTGGACTGCGCTACCACACATAGTTAATGTAAAACTTCCAGATCTCAATGTCCTCTGCCACACGCATGAACAGACTGTACTATGCTTTCATCTAGTAAGATCTCCAAACACCTGGACCTTGGGTCTTGCCCAGGCGATCTCAAGTCTCAAAGGCTTTGCCTCTCGGCAGCGCCTCGAGAGCCATCACCAGGACCTCCAGCGACTCGAGCAAAGATTACTGCCCACTCGGCAAAAAACAAGATCAGTGATCTTGGTGTTTGGCCAACGGATGCGCACAATCACTTTGATCTACGAAACCTTGTCCAATACCCAGTCCAGACCATCGTTTGAAAATGATGGGGCAAGGACGCAACCTTGCTCACTCCTGTATTCACAGGAAAAAGCGGGATAACACCTCCCACACTCCACAGCACCTCATCCCAGAACACAGACCGTTATCAAACAATAGTCCTTGCGCAATCCCTCGAAGTCGCAGAAGATCCCAGAGTGCTCACGATGCCCTGAGTCAAACGCCTTCTTGAGATCCAACATAGCTTGCAGCATCCCCTGTCGAAACGACGTCGGGCGTTCCACCATGACACACGAGCGCTAGGACATAATGATGTATGAGTTTATTTATTTTTTCCTATAGTGTTTTGTTTGTTTTTTGTTTAGGTTTTTTGTACATTATGCTGGAGCAGTATGTTTTTTCTTCGGGTTTGCGTTTTATTTTAGAATGTTTTTAATTTTTAATGTCCTCTATTTCTTTTGCTAGTTTTTCGAACATTTCTCTCTGATTCTTTATTTACCACCACCTGCAACAACAACACTAACAAAACAACACAACCACACAACCACAAAACAACAAAACAACCACACCACAAAACCACCACCACCACACAACTAAAACAACACTACTAACAACACTTACTACAGCAATGAACCAATTTCCTTCCTCTCCCTCCTCACAGCCTTCACCTCTCCACAAAACGCCCCTAACACGAATAGTGCTGGTACCACACACACAAAGCAAGCACACACAATCCACACACACCAAACACACACACACACACCACACCACTGTGTTTGTGTGTGGTGTCTGTGTGTTTTTGCGTGTGTGTGTGTGTTGTGTGTTGCCGTGTGTGTTTTGTTTGTGTTTGTGTTGTGGTGTGGTGTGTGTGTGTGTCTGTGTGTGTGTGTGTGTGTGTTTGTTGTGTGTGTGTGTGTGTGTGTGTGTTGTGTGTGTGTGTGTGTGTGTTATGTATGTATGTATAGTGTGTGTGTGTGTGCGTGTGTGTGTATTGTTTCTGGAAAATAATCATTAAATTATACTATCTATCATGTCATTCAGTCCAGTCATTTCTGTCATTCTCGTCCCATCAGTTGGTCTACCTGCCTTCCTTTACTACTAATTAAAGGTTCAAGTATCTGCCCCTGCTTTGTCATCTCAATACTGTACCAGTGTCGAATGCCCTTGAAGGGCAGAACACACCGCCAGGCCAGGCTGTCCCCGCCATTTCGCCGGGCGGAGAGTCCTCGAGGCAGCGACGCGGCGACACTTTCTACCTAGCTGATATTTTTTTTTACATGCTGCACATTGCGTTATATTTTATAGGGCTTACCTCTGGGAACACACAGGAAACACAACACACACAATCGCTCTCTTCTCTCCTCTCTCGCTCTTCTCATCTTCTCGTCTCTCATCTCTCTCTCTCTCTCTCATCTCGGTCGTCTCAAGTCCCCTTGCGTCTTCATCTCATTCTCCGTCTGTCTCCTCTCTCTCTCTCTCTTCTACTCTCTCTCGTCTCTCTTCTCTCTCTCCTCTCACGTCTCTCTCTCATCTCTCTCGCTTTCTATATATATATATATATAATAATATATTTATTAATATATATATAATTATTTAGAGATAGAGTATATATATTTTATAGATATATATCTATTAGATATAATATATATATATTATATACTATATATATTATATATATATAATATACCCAAAAAAAAAAAAATAAACACATATATATATATATATATATGGTATATTTCTATATATCTATATATATATATATAGTATATAGATTATGGTAATTATATATATTATATATCTATATATAGTATATATATATAGTAATGCGTATATATCACAGGTTATTAACACATAGGGGTAAGAGGAGCACAGGGAAGTGAAGAGAGGAATAGGGATAGAAGAGCTAAAGGAGAAGGAGATGACAATGATAAGGCAAGGAGTCAGGAACTAATGAGTAGGACTGAAGTGAGGAAGGAAGTCGTTGAGGGAGAATGATACCTGAACGAATAAGGAGGCAGGAGGAGGAGGAGGTAGGAGAGCGAGGATGAGGAGGGATGAGGAGAGGGAGGAGGGGGCAGGATGGAGGAGGGGCGTTTAATTAGCCAGTTGTCTACATCACACAATACACACACACACAGTACACTACTAAAACACACACACAAACACTACTATACAGTGCACACCCAAACACTGCCCACACTAACACACACAAAAAAACATACACACACACCACAAACACTACTACACACACACAAACACTACTCAGTTACACACAAACACATACTACACACACACATCACTACTACAGCCACACCACAAACACGACTATAACACACAATACACAACAACTACTACACATACACACAAACACTACTACACAATCACCGAACAACCCACTACTCACACACACACAACACTTCTACACATCAAACACCACTACACACAAACACTATCTACACACACACACAATACAAAACACTACTCACAACACACACACACATACACAATACACTACTACACACACACACACACCACAAACCTTACTACACTCACACAAACACGACTACACACACTCACACCAACACTAACTACACACATAAACACACACAAGCATCTACTACACACACACACACACTACTACGACACACACGACATACATCACACACACAAACACTACTACGCACACACAGCACACACTATCTACACACACCCACAAACATTACTACAAACATCACACAAAAAACACAACTACACACACACACACCACACTACTAGTACGCACACACACAAACATATACACACACACACAAACACTACTACCTACAACTACACACACACACACACACAACACTAAACACTACTACTGCACACACATCAAACCTACACCACACACACAAACGACGCCCACTCACACACACACACACACACACACACACACACACACACACACACAAACACTACTACACACACACACAAAACACTACTGCACACACTCAACGCACAAACAATACTACACAACACACATACACTAATATACACACACACAACACTACTACACCACACAAACAGTAACTACACACACAAAAACTACTAACTACACCACACAAACACTACTACAAACACACATAAGAATCACCCTGCTAACGCACGATCCTCACACACACTACTCTACAACCCCACCACACACACACTCACCACACACACAACACTACTACGCACGCACACACCTGATAGGAGTAGGTGCTTATTGGGGATAAAACCTTAGCAAACTATCAACAATACACAACACAAACACACACACACACACACACACACCACACTACTACACACACACACCAAACACTCAACACACACACACCAAACACTACTACATACACATACGACATGTACAACTACTACACAAAGGGCCACACATACAAACACTACTACACACCACCCAAACACTACTACACATACACATACTACAACCTACTTCAATACACATACACCACAACACTGCTACATACACCATACATCAAACACTCTACCACACACACACGAACACTACTCACACACACACAACAAACACTACTACATACACATACACAACATACTACACCACAACACACAGCGAGCGCGGAAGAGGATCATCCCCTTTTGCTACGTCACCGATCCGTGCGCATCGTCTGCAGTTGCCATGAGCATTTTCGAACTCGGGGAATTTACACAGACTTTGGGATTGCTGTTATTCAAAAAACGGCTGACTGGATGGCAAAAAGTGACAACGATTGTTGATACACTCGATAATGGCTATACTCTAACGACATCAAATTAAAAATCAGAATGATGAAATTGGTCTGGTACGATTCTTTAGAATAATAGCAGCAAACGGGCACAACCGGCGTAAACAATTGTTTACGGGGATAAAGAGCCTGAGAACGTGCTCAAAAAAATATTCAAAACAATATAGTCGAAAAACTAAGTCCTACTTCGTTGATCGCACGAGAATACGGAAAGCTAATAGGAACCAAAGTGTCATCACAATCTGGGGTCAAAACAATGTGGCTAAATTTGAAGGCAAAGGAAATTTATGGCCTTTTTCTCCTTGGAAGAATGTCGTGAAAAACACATTTCATTGATATCTCAGAACGGTAGGCAGCTAGGCGAACACGGTATATAGTATCAAACTTCAGCAGCGACTGTGTGTCCCATCTTTGTATAAATGCGTCATAGTGAAAATGTGTCTGTTTTGTGATCTCTGTTAAATAGGATGCCAATAAATCAGAGTGTTCTTCGTCAAACGGTAAAAACACTTATTATAGCTCAAATATTTGATTTGCCTAAGAAAGAAACGGATACATGCCTAGGGTACTATCTCGTTAAGCTGGACATCATTTGTACTGTCGTTTTCTCGTCTTAGGGTCAATAGTTTCATTGTAAATGGATAAAACCAATCAAGCCATATGGTTTGGTTTATTTGGGCAGGCCCAACATTGTTGAAAACTTGGCTATTTTCACACATTCGTGAAATTCTTGTTAATAAGAATTTGTACATCGTTTCTTGTTAATAGAATTGTCATCTGGAAAGTGTTAATAAGAATTGTACATCTTTCTTGGTTATAGAATTGTACATCTTTCATTCTTTAATGAAGAATTGCACATCTTCTTGTTACATAAGATTGTACTCTTTCTTGTTAATAGAATTGCACATCTTTCTTGTTATAAAATGTTGTACATCCTTTCTTGTTATAAGAATTATCACATCTTTCTTGTTAATAAGAAGTTACATCTTTCTTGTTAATAAGAATTGTACATCTTTCTTTGTTATAGAATTGTACATCCTTTCCTTGTAATAAGAATTGTCCATCTTTGTCGATGTGCACTAATACTTGTTTGTCTCTGTGAAAAGGACGCTAGACCAGTTGCGTTTATATCTAGCGTATACAATCAAAACACGGCCACGCTAGTATTTGGTCCACCACATGCGGGGACGTGGCCAATGCCAAGTCGCCATGGGAAGTGGCCATTCTCATATTGTTACATTTATTATACTAAGTGCATGCTGAATAAATATGATATGTGTATTTTTACTATGCGAACAGTAATTTATTAATTCCAACATATTACAGGAACTACCACGTGTAGGCCTCGCAGCCTCTTGTAGCTTCCTTATTTTCTTGTGTTCTTATTGCGATCTGCGTGTCTGCACAAGATTCATGCCACTAACTTAGACAATAGCGCATTGAGACTTAAATTATATATATATAATATAATAGAGGCAATACTTTCTCCATGAGGGAAGCGAGATCTTATAATGAAGATATAAACCAGCGCGGGTAGAAACATCTTGATTGTTTATTTGGTACGTTTCGGCTATACATAAGCCATCATCAGCCTAAAATCGGATACAAAAAATTTTTTTTTTTTGTTAAAAATGAAAATATACAAATTATAAAATGATTTGCGCATTTAAAATGCCTAACCTAAAATAAAAATAAAAATTATAAAACAGTAATAAAAATACTACACCTACCAATCAACATAGCAGTGGAGTGTGGGATTCAATCAATCAATCATTGGGGGCATACGCCGGGGGGCGCGTCGCCTCGCCCACCCTACGACGCCACTCCCGGGGGTCACCACGCGCGAGTTCCCATGCAGGCTCCTTTCCCATACCAAGCAGCTCTCGACAAGAAACATCAACTTGCCCCAGCCACGAGCCTTGTGGGCGCCCCCTTGGCCTCCTCCACGCCGGATTGTCTCTTACAGATACAACCCGATGGGAAGGATCGGTTTCAGGGTAGCGTGCCACATGCCCATATAGCCGAAGTTGGCGCTGACGGACTATGCAGGTAATAGGCCTCGATTCAGTCTCACGGTGCAATCGCTGATTTGACACGTAATCATCCCAGCGATACCCCATGATTCTGCGAAGACACTTATTACCAAAGGCATTGATTCGTCTCTTCAAGTCACTATTTAGTGTCCATGTCTCACAACCATAGAGTAAGACAGGGATCACAAGCGACTTGAAGATCCGGATCTTTGTCCTCCTGCACAGGTACCGACAACGCCAAATACTCCCGCTGAGCGAGTCCATAACACCGTGGGCTATGCCAATCCGTCGTAAGACTTCTTGACGTGACCCGCCGTCATTATGGACTGCGCTACCAAGGTATGTAAAACTTTCCAAGATCTCAATGTCCTCGCCACACGCATGAACAGACTGTACTGCTTCATCTAGTAAGTCTCCAAATACCTGGACCTTGGTCTTGAGCCAGGAGACCTCAAGTCCCAAAGGCTTTGCCTCCTCGTGCAGCGCCTCGAGAGCCATCACCAGGACCTCCAGCGACTCAGCAAAGATTACTGCATCATCGGCAAAAACAAGATCAGTGATCTTGGTGTTGCCGACGGATGCTCCACAATCACTTTGATCTACAACCTTGTCCAATACCCAGTCCATACAAGCGTTGAAAAGTGATGGGGCAAGGACGCACCCCTGCCTCACTCCTGTATTCACAGGAAAGAAGCTGGATACACCTGCCCCACACTTCACAGCTGAAGATTCCCCACAGCTGGGATTCCCACATGGTTTAAAAGCACACAAGCGGGGTTGAAGTGCCCTGTGCGCAAAGGGATGGTTTGTGGTGGTGGGTGAGGAGGCTCTCACATATCCATCGGGTATGATGGCTTATGTATAGCCGAAACGTACCAAATAAACAATCAAGATGTTACTACCCGCGCTGGTTTATATCTTCATTATATATATATATATATATATGTGATATGTGTGTGTGTGTGTGTATGTGTGTGTGTGTGTGTGTGTGTGTGTGTGTGTGTGTGTGTGTGTGTGTGTGTGTGTGTGTGTGTGTTGTGTGTGTGTGTGTTGTGTGTGTGGTGTGTTGTGTTGTGTGTGTGGTGTGTGTTTGTGTGGTGGTGTGTGTGTTGTGGTGGTGTTTGTTGTGGTTTATTATTTTTTATATGTTGAATATGTTTACTGTATGCTCGTATATGTTTATACTAGCCGCAAAGCCGCCCTCCGGGCGGACTTTTTGGCTAGCTCCTGCGGAGGGCTATTGGTGGGCCTTGGCCACACTGTGTTTGGTGGGCCTAGGGCCACCAAAACTTTGTCCATCACCCATCCCTTTGTCCATCACCCCATCACCCATCACCCCCCCCCCATTCACTCGACCCATCACCCCCACACCCATTACCCATCACCCCACCCATTCACTCACCCATTACCCATCACCACTACATCAAGGTTTCCATCATTCTCGCAACCCACTTTTTTTTTCACAATTCTGCAATAGGTTGCTAAAAAAAAAAAAAAAAAAATGATCGGATCATCTCATAAGTGGCTTAAAACCTTCCCTGGTCGACCGGTTCCAAAATGGCCACATGGGGGTTCCG
>JACEEZ010013214.1:0-7500 GCA_016584305.1 Chionoecetes opilio
ACCCCACGGGGGGGAACCAGCCCCCCCGCCCAAGGGACCCGTCCCCGCCCCGGGGGGCCGGGGCGTGTGGATTCCAAAAGGGCACGGGTGGGGGAGTGCCACACTGGGCTGGGTTACCACACCCCCTCCGAGAATGCCACGCGAAGCACGAGAACGTTGCTTACCAGTGGTGTGCAGTGGAGTGCGCGTTCCCTCCCACCCGCCCCAAAACGCAGTTTTGGGGGGCCGCGTCTCCAGGATGTGGAACTTTTCAAGGGCCGCCGCCCCTCACATCCAGGAGATGACCACAGAGTGAAAATTTGGGGGCCCAATCGGTGGAGACAGTCAAAAAGCCCACCCCGCGCCGTATGATACCATGCACTTAATGACAGCAACAGGCCTCAAAAACACTTTAGTATTGCATATAATTATGTATTAATGTTAGTTTTTGTAAGTCTTTGTATTTATGTGTATAGTTATATTTAATTTGCCTTAAATAGGTAGCACACAACGTGCACCTTTGGGCTTTTGTTAGTTTTTTTTAAATAAAAAAGAGAAAGAGAGAGGAAGAGAGGGAGAGAGGAGAGAGAGGGGGGGAGAGAGAGAGAGAGAGAGAGAGGAGAGAAAGAGAGAGAGAGAGAGAGAGAAGAGAGAGAGAGAGAGGGGGAGAGAGAGGGGAGAGAGAGAGAAAAAAAAAAAAAAAAAGAAAAAAGAATCGATACCCCTTTCCATTCCCCTCATTTCCAATCATGCATTCAAATTAACAATCTATTAAAAAACACCCACTTTTTCACAGCTATAGATTCAATGTATAATAACAGGCAATGGTTGTTCCAGCAGGAGGGGACAAGGAAGACTTAAATTTTATGTTCTTCTTGAATTAGGTAAGTCGACAGATTTAGTGTGCCCCAAACCAGTTCTGGACATGAAACTCTTCAAAATGTGTTGTTGGCTGTATTGTTGTTGCATTGTAAATAAAGATGAGATAGGTGAAGGGGAAGCGGTTAATTACTTATGAAAATCGGGAATTTATAAGTTATAAATTATCTCTTTTTTCGACAGCAAAAAATTATAAATTTTGTAAAAAATAAATAAAAATAGATAATTAAAATTTTAATAGTACGAAAGATGACTTAAAATGGAACTTTTGGGAAGATTATATTGTATTCCTATTAAACTTTATTTTTTTCCCAATTTTTTTACTCCATTGTAGAATATTTTAAATATTTTGTGATGAATAAATTTTTTCATTTAGAACTTTATCAGGGGTTGTTATTTTTGTATTAAGGGGTTCTTTTTTTCTTTTTTTTATAAGGGTGAATTTGACAATATTTTTGGGGTTTTTTATTAAGATTGTATTTCTACAAAAATTTGCAGTTTTTCGTATTTTATTCTTTTTTCCTTTTTTTTTATTTTTAAATTAAGCTTCTTAATTGTTTTAAACCCTTATTGTTATGAGGATTGACAATTAGCGAGCTTTTTTAAAATTTTTTTTTCTTTT
Source organism: Chionoecetes opilio (assembly GCA_016584305.1). Classification (NCBI taxonomy): domain Eukaryota; kingdom Metazoa; phylum Arthropoda; class Malacostraca; order Decapoda; family Majidae; genus Chionoecetes; species Chionoecetes opilio. The sequence goes on from JACEEZ010013214.1 coordinate 1,481, forward strand.
TTCCCTTGGCCAGTCTTTATAAGTCAAAAAAGTTAGATGGAATGTGGAAATTTTTTGAAAAAGCCTAACAATAAAGTTTCCCAAAAGAAAAAAGATCTGCAAATTTATAAAAAGAAATAGTTTGACGTGAAATTTTGAAAAAACCCTCACATTTAAAAGATTTCGGCTGAAATTTAAAAATATTTTGAGTATTCTTGACTATTTTAGGTTTATCTTCGTTCTTAAGTGCTAAAAAAGAAAAAATATGATTATTTAATTTATTTTTTACTTTCCCTTTGGCTGACATTTACCAATGAGACAAAGCATTAAACGAAATTTTCAGGAACATACATAAAAGGCCGGTAGAGGTGAGCTTCAAAAAACATTTCATATCAAATTTTTTTAACGAAAGATGAATATATTAAGTAAAATATGACAAAAATATTATTTTAACGACAAATCACGACTGTGAAAATATATATGAATGGGAATCTATCTACCGGGATCTTTAACCGTATATCTATTAGGTTATCTATCTAGCTTTTTTTTTTATTTACTATCTTTTATCTCCACAATACCCTTTAAAATTTTTTCCTCAGCCCTACTTTTATTCATTTATTTTCCCTTCCTCAACTTTTATTAACCTCTTCCACCTTTCTCTCCCCTCATTTAACTTTTTATTCACACCACCCTTTTTTTCCTTTTTACTATTTAATCGGTTTTCCCTCAATTTTGCCCTTTTCTTATATAGTATATATTTTGTGTTTTTTTTTTTTTTTTTCTCCCTTTTTCTTTTCTCTCTTATAATCAAAATTGTAATCTTTTTATCAAATCAACAAACTTCACTTCTTTCCCTTTTCCCCTATACTACCCCCTGCCCCCCCTTCACTCCTCCTCCCCCCCCCTCCCCACTTCCCCCTGTCCTTACCTGCCATAGTGAAGACCGGTCCCCCGGCAGAAACCCGCTGGGACGACAAAAATTGTTGAACCCCCACGAGAACCTTACTGACGGGGGGCGATGCTAACACCCGGCAAGAGATTTTAAACGGGCACGACCCACCCCTGCCGCGTACACCTTCATTGGCTCTCCCGACGGTGGGTTCTCGCATACTGGGGCATCTGTGAGAGTGGAAACCATATGTTTAAAGATTTGCTATGATCTTTTAAGGACGTTCAGGTGTAGGAGGACCCTGTATAAGTAGCTGTAGAAGTAGAAGTGTGTGTAAAGGACGGAATGATGGGTGAAGAAGACAAAAAAACTATAACAGAAGTGGGATATGTAAGGAGATAAGGGCAATAAAGTTTGTAAAGTTAAATTTTTGAAGTATAATAGAGAAAATAGATGTTGTAGAAGTAGGTATTTGTGTGCGGAAAAGGTGAAAAATGACATAGACTATAAAATAATGTTGCAATTGGATAAAAAGTGAAAAAACCAGGGTTTGAAACCCTTGAAAAAACCATGGAAATAGAGAGTAATACAGAAAAAAGGAAAATAAAAGCGTGTGAAGCGAAAATAATGTACGAAAAAAAAGAGATGCAGTGTAAGAGTACCCCATGGAGAGAAAAAGTATGAAACAATTTCGATATTACTATTTGATATTTTTGTGAGAGAGAGAGAAGGAGAGAGAGAGAGAGAGAGAGAGAGAGAGAGTGAGAGAGAGAGAGAGGAGAGAGAGAGAGAGAGAGAGAGAGAGAGAGAGAGAGAGAGAGAGAGAGGAGAGAGAGAGAGAGAGAGAGAGAGAGAGAGAGAGTGTGGGGTGTGTGTGTGTGTGTTTTGGAAAGGTGCGCCGAACACGTTTTCAACATACGTTACAACATACGTTCCAACCAAACAGCATTTCGAGAAACAGACAGACAGACAAACAGAGAGGAAAGGAGAATATATTAAGTATAAAATCCCCTTTTTTTTTACGTGGTACCTTTAAGGGGATAGAAGGTAGGTGAGACAGTGAAGACAGGTGTGAGGGGATACTGATTAACAGATAACAGGTAAAGAAAGACTAATAAACTGGAGGAAAGGAAGGTGATGATTTTGCTATTAATATATGAGGATAAATGAGATTAATGTATTTGTGATGATGAGGTACAGATGGATACAGGGCAGGTGATAAATAGGTAAAACGAAGGTAACAGAGGAGGATAATTAAGATGTAAGATAAAGAAAGTAAAGAAGTAAGATAAACAAATGCTTAAAGAAAATGGAATAAATTATATGCATAAAATAACAAGCTAGAAAATATTGTTACAAAATTAATACGAATATATATGATATATAATAAAGTAAGTAAATGAATAGTTGAAGAAAATAATTAATTGATACACATACAGAAGAAATCAATCGAAACATTGATGAAATACAGCGATAGATGAAATACAGATACGTATATGAAAAAATTGAAAAAATTGTGCATGTGTGTGTGTGTGTGTGTGTGTGTTTGTATGTGTGTGTATGTATGTATGTGTGTGTGTGTGTGGTGTGTGTGTGTGTGTGTATGTGTGTGTTTACAACGAATACAACACACATATATACAGGCGAGGTAGCTGTTGCAGGTAATAACAACAACTATAATGTGTTGGTAGGAAATACAAAAGCCATATAAAGTCAACTGATTTAGATATCAAAAAGAAAATAAATGAAATATAAACAAATAAATCAACGAAATACAAAACTAAATAAATCAACAACAGAATTACAACACATACAATGAAAAGAAAAAAAAGTGAATGTGAATGGATAGTGATAAACCCATAAAGAAAATCTGCATGAAATATGAGACGATTATACATACTGCATTATTCAACTGGCCTTAGACAGGCGACAACACAGAGACAGTGAACACTAACACGTCAAATAGAGGCAATAGACATGAATGTCTGTAAAATATCAAAGGCTTAAAAAATAGGGGAGCAAAAATGTTGCAGTAACTATGAGTTTTTTACACGATAGGGAATTAAGTCGTTAATTAAATATGGAACATAGGTAACAAAACTCGTCAATGAAAGGTGAAATAGGGAAAAACATATCTGTAAATGAAGTGATATGGGACAAATTATATTAATGATGAGATACGGGAAAAAAAATCGCAGTTGAATGATTACACACAATGAAAAAATCAAGTAAGTGAAGCAGCAGCAGCAGCAGAAGTAGTAGTAGTAGTAGTAGTAGTAGTAGTAGTAGTAGTAGTAGTAGTAGTAGTAGTAGAAGCATAATTAACAGTAGAAATAGTAGTAGTAGTAGTAGTAGTAGTAGTAGTAGTAGTAGTAGTAGTAGTAGTAGTAGTTGTAGTAGTAGTAGTAGTAGTAGCAGTAGTAGTAGTAGTAGTAGTAGTAGTAGTAGTAGTAGTAGTAGTGTTACCCGTTTCTACATTATTTATAGAGTTAACATAAAATGGTGACAGCAGTGGGATACGAATCCCCCCCACGCCTCCGAGTAACGGGTAACCATTATATATTACTTGTTTCTATTTTTGTTTTAGAGATAATAATAGTAGCAGTAGTAGTAGTAGAAGCAGAGTTAACGGCAGTAGTAGTAGTAGCAGCAGTATAAGTACATAGCAAGATAAAAAAAGCACAATAACACACACACACACACACTCACAGTTGACAGTCAGGTTGAGGGGGGCGCTGCGGGCATCTCCTTCCACATTGGAGGCCGAACATGTGTAGGGTCCCGCCTGGTATCTGGTAATCCTGCGTAGCGCCAGACTGCTAATGCTGACACCGACGCCGGACCCCGTCTATTGGGGTGTCCTGGTGGGGGGGGGGGTAATTATGATACAATGAATGATAATTGTATTGGAATAAATAAAGAATTAATAATTGTAGTTGAATACGTAGAAGATAATTGTAGTATTGGTGGTGATGGTGGTAATAATTGTGATGGTGGTAGTGGTGATGACGGTTTAGTCATGATATTGATGGTGTTAATGGTGTATGTAAATTATGATGATGATGATGGAGAATGAAATTATTGTAGTTGAATATGCAGAAGATAATTGTAGTAGTGGTGGTGATGGTGGTAATTATGGTTGTGGTGGCAGTATACTAATGATATTGATGGTGTTAATGGTGATTGTGATGATGGTGAAGATAGTAGAGAATACGTTACATGGGATATATAGGATTTTGTTTTATTTGCTAGACTGTTTCAATTTTTTTTCCATATATCAAAAGTCCGCCGGAAATGAGCTAATAGCCGCGTAAGAAGTAGGATAAAAAAGTTAAAAAATTGGTCTGTTCTCTGCATCATGAAAAAACACCATGTAGGGAAAAATATGCTTACGTGTGTGTCAGAGTGAACAAAATGTGAAATAGAGTAATGGAGAAAAAAAATGTATTGAACTACTGACCTTTTCCTCACCCAAAAAAGAATAAGTGTAAATAAAAAAAATTATTACGAAGGAAATCAGGGAATGAAGATAAAAAGGAAAAATTGATGATTAAATGGATGCATATGAAAATGAATATATGAAGAAACGAATAAATTTTCTTCCTCCTCTTCTTTCACAACAGCAATAACAACAACAAAAACATCAATAGAGAAAGCTACACACACACACACACTCAAACAACATACATACACACACATACAAACACATACTCAAACAAACACACACTACATAATCCCAAATTCATCCTCTTTTCCCACACACAAAAAAACATAAAACAAAACAATACTAATGATATCATAAATCATGCACAAAAAACGTAAATAAGAAAAAATAAAAATAAAAGAAAAAAAATTGTAGCCCCCACAAAAATTCATGTAGGAGAAAGATTCTCCTTTAGGGTGAGCAGTTGAAACACTTATGTCTGCTTTTGGTCTTTATTTAACACAAGGCACTTGTTAGGTAACACGTGGGTGTACACTGAATAGGAGCGACACCGACCTACTCCCGCCAGCCTTGTATGTCCTCTTGTGCCGTTGGTGGTTGTTCAGGTCGCGTCCCCGCTGGCTCGTCTGGCCATGCGCAGGAAAACATTATAGGAATCGCCGCTAGGGAAACATCTCGCGGTTACCAAGTGTAAAGACTTAAGACTAATAAAAACAGACACAATAATAATTAAACTACATACTACAATATATCCTACATAGGCTCGGTCTCGCTACCCGAGATGTCCTCATCTCGACAAAAGGAACTGAACAATGGAGATGGGATCAACCGAGGGGACACAAAAATGGGCAGAAAAATATACAATATATATATATATATTAGATATATAGATATATATATATTATATATATATATATATATATATATTATATATATATCAGAATAGAAAGAGGAGAAGGACACCGGAAAAGGATTCGCACTCGTAAAAATAATGTGGAAAACATAATTTGTGGAAGATACCGGCATGTTACAAAACAGAAATATGCGTACGAAAAAAAAATTGAGACATAATTCAATGTGTACAAGATTTACAGCAAAAACATCATATAGGACATGGAAAATAGAGAAAAGGAAAGTGTTACCTCATACTACTAGGAAGGAAATAAGGATGGCCAGAGGGCTGAGGTGCTGGAGAAGGAATAGTAGAAGTTTGAGTAGGAGCTGGTTGAGGCTGTGATGGAGGGAGGTGAGACTCTGGGGGAACGAGGTTAGGGTCCTCACAGTTAAGGCCTGAGGAAACTTTCTTAAGAGAATCAAGGTGGGCATCTTTCGTAGTGCCGACAGTTAAGTGAAGCAACTGAACCTTATTCCCATGTTCCAGAGCTATGACCCGGAAGGGGCCGTCAAACTTAGGGTCTAATTTGGAGTGTTTGACCGCAACCAGGGAATACACAATGTCACCTACGTTAAGTGTGAAGGTGGAAGCTGACTTATTGTGATATAGGAGCATATCAGTTTTAGAGCGAGCAAGGGATTGTTGTATACGTTGGTGTATTTGTTGGAACGTGTGAACCTTAGTCTTGACAAAGTCATCATAGCTGTATATAGGCTTAGAAGGTTGGGACAAAAGATCATAAGGAAGACATTTGTCATGAGCAAACAGAATGTAATGTGGTGTCTCAGAGACAGACTTGTTGATGGTGGAAT
>JACEEZ010013214.1:12500-25000 GCA_016584305.1 Chionoecetes opilio
AGGACGGCCAGATGACTAGCATCAACGGGAATGGTTTATACCGTCTGCTATTAACATAGTAAGTCCGCTGACAGTGGCAAGTCAGGACATAGGTATGTGCCAAACATAACTTTACCTAGATAGTGAGAGCTGTGCATCTATACCCATCATCTAAACATCTATATGCGGTAGATCAGAAGGTTCTAAAATGATTAACTTTCGATTACCTCACAGATCTGATTTATCAAAAGCACGCTTTAGTCATGATATTTACTGAACACCTGTATAAACAAACAAGGTGAAATGTGCTGGTTGACTTCAGCTGCAAAATCATTGGGTCCTCCCGAAGTGTATTATAACTGGGTGTACAAGGGATGAAGCCTCACTGTGTGAGTCTGGGCTTGGAGGGAGTGCAAGTGCCGTGATAGTCATTGAGGATTATGCTTTCTATGAACTGGCGAGGGAGCATTGTGTTCCGTCACGACCGTCAGAGTGTTCATGTTGTTGTGAATAGCGAGGAGAATTTTGTCCGTCACGACAGTCAGAGTTTTGTGTTGCTGTGAATAGCGAGGAGAGTTTGTCCTGCACTACAGTCAGAGGTGTTGTGACCACAAGGACCATGGTAATCACAAAAGCGTGCAACATATTGCTGTTAGGAAATGACGTTGTCGTTTATAACAACGCTCTATCGTGTGGTCCTTTGTGTTTGCAATAATAGCAGTAAAAGCAGAAGGTGAGTGAAAGACCAGGAATATCGTGAATGTGAAAAGATGAAATGTTGTCTCTGACGAGTAATTTGAGGGGGAACGTGTGTTGAGTTGGAAGGAGTGAATGAGTTGGAAAGGAGGACGTAATGCTTCGCGGTTGTTGGTGTTTGTGTTGTGGGAGTACAGCGCAGACATCGAAAGAATGTGCCTTAGCTGAGAACACTAGATACGAGAGTTCCTCCAAATTTGAAGGCAAATTCACTAAGGTGTCTTGTGGAGCAAGTCAAGTGTTTATCGGCAACGCTTGTTTTGCTGTGGAAGGGTGTATGAGAAACATGTAGGTGTAGTATCCAAAAGGTTACCTACGCTGACAGACTCATTTTCCCATCCCATCAACCCACGCAGAAGATTCCAGCTGTCTTACAAGTCTATTTGACGTTTAGAGGATTTTTGCAAGGCAACCATGACTGGAATTGGGTGTTTTTGCCTTTTTTGAGTGTCGGCAAGTCTAAAATGTGGGACAAGGAACCGGATCTTGACTTGCCAGTTAAATATTTGTTAAATTAGTTTTGTATTCATCATAGGTCTTTAATGGTAGAAATAAATAACTCTGAAGGGATTGTCCTGCGAGGCATTCGTAGTGCCGCGGGACTATTAAGTTGACGATTTTAAGACACTCCGGGGGGCAAAAAAGTTTGATTGTCGACGTGCGATCTCATCTTCTACATCCTTAAGCAGAATATGTACTGGGGATACTTGCTCCGGTAACTTTAGGATAGGAAGTAACTTCATGCACCCGAGTGACTGAAGGTTTTGCTGGTGGTTCGTAAGCATGATGAACAGGAGAATGTGTGAAAGAATAAGAAAGGATGAAAATATAAGATGTACACAAAAGTACTTTGCATGGAATAATAATAAATAATACTAATAATAATATGATATATGTAGTACGTAAAATAGAAAAGCATGCAATATAACGTGAATAAAAGGAAATCAGACAGTGTTAGGTGGAGAGGGTCAGTGTTATCCGTGGAACAAAAAAGAATAAAAAAAAAATGAACGTAAGGAAGTAAACAACACTCTTACAAAATACCATAACACTGCGTATTGTCCGTAGTCCAAAAGGGGGTGGTGTTCGAGGGGAGCAAAGACACTAAGAACGGACACGTAAGCGGACACAGTAAAACACAGCGGGTACGGAAAACTAGACAGGCCAACGAGGTACAGCCTGGAAATTTGTTAAATCAGTAACAAAGGACTTAAATAAGTAATAATAAGGTGGTAAACACACCAACAGGTACACATAAAGTATGGCAGGGGGAAACACGCGTTTTGTTATTGTTTGAAACCCAAGACCAGATGGCGACCTGTTGTGGGAGAGACAAAAGGCGGACATAAAACCAAGCTGTGCACCCCAAAGATGGGGCTTGGAGAGGAGGGTTACAATGGCGGCACACCAAAAGTTCCTGGGAAGCGGTCCCAATATGGTGGACACAATAATTAAGATGGCACAACACAAAATTGAAACCAGAAAAATTGAAGTAGCACGTACAAAATGACCAGGGCTGACGTCTGAGAAAACAATGACACCATTGCAACCAAACAAGTGTATTTAGACACAAATTATAGGTAGCAAACCCGACGATAAACTAATGTTATGTAGTATTTAACGAATGAGTGTAGACGTCGTGGAGAGGTTTGAACAGGTGGAGTGCGTCCTGAGCGTGGATGCGACGACATGGACGGCCGGAAATGGCCGTGATATGAATGCGGATACCGTGGATTTAGACCCCGTGGAAGCACGTGGAGGGCGGCGAGGGTGGCCCGTCGAGACCAACCATGCGGCACGGGGAATGAAAGGCCCTTGTGTTGTTATGGCCCACGGGAAGGAGGAGCGGCGAGAGTGGCCCGGTGATGTAGTGGCGCCCCGGGGAGGTGGAGCGGCGGCGGCCAGGCTTGATGCGGATGCGTGGAAGTGTGGAGGTGGTGTGGGCGGCAGGCGTGGTAGAATGCCGCGGGCGTGGAGGTATACGAGATAAGATAAGATTTTCCTCCTATCTAGACACTTTGCAATTACCAACTACAGGTTATTTGACTATACAAAAGGCGCCGCCACGTCAGCACGAACTAGGCGGGACTCGAATCGCTGAACACGAATGCACAGGGATGCTGCACATTGCGAACTCACGTCTCTGACCAACCTTGCCACCCTGACGGGCTGGAGGTATACGAGCGCTGTGGGCGGCAGGCGTGGTAGAATGCCGCGGGCGTGAGGGACTGGCGCATTGGGCCCGCGTTGTGTAAGTGTAGGCGAGGTGGACGTTACCTGGGGAGAGAAAGAAAGAAAGAACGCTGCCTGCCATTTGGAGGAAAGTGGAAGCGATGTAGAACTCATCTTTTCAGGAGATGTAATGAGCCCCCGGATGTGGATGTGTTGGGCGGCGATGCTGGAGAGGCTTGGAGTAGCTGGCGGGCGCTACGTGTTTACGTTGGCGGAACAAGGACAAAGTACGTTTAGAGTTACCCGATACGCCGCTTTCACCATTATTTCGGAGAAGATTCTACTTTAGCAATCAGTTGAAAAACTTAAGTCTGCTTTTGTCTTTATTTAACACAAGGTATTGTAAGGTACACGTGGTGTACACTGAATAGGAGGACCCCGACAGCTCCCGCCATCTGTATGTCCTCTGGTGCCGTGGCGGTTGTTCAGGTCGCGTCCCCCCGCTGCTGCGTCTGGCCGATGCGCAGGAAACATTAGGGATCGCCGCTATGGAAACATCCGCGGCGGTACCAAGTTGTACGAGACTATAAGACCAATAAACCAGAACCAATAATAATTAAACTACATACCCAATAATATCCTAAACATCATATAAAAACAAATCCAAGCAATTCCGTTTTCTATATCGTTCCTAATTAATACCTTAAAAGGTAGCCTTAATAAGAGAAATTGGATCAGAAAGTATAAATAAGGTTATCATTACCAAAGAGATAGGCAGAAATATATATATATATATATATATAGATATATATAGATATATTATATATATATATCGAGAGAGAGAGAGAGAGATGAGAGGAGGAGAAGAGAGAGAGAGAAGAGAGAGAGAGAGAGAGAGAGAGAGATAGAGAGCAAGAGGAGAGAGAGAGAGGAGGAGGCTGCAACAGACAATCTCAATTAACTACACACACACAGACAGACAGACAGGCTTACTCGTAAGAACCAAATGCTGTAGCATTTAAGTGAGTCCAAATAGCTTTTAATCCACCTGCATTGCCATAACTTTCGGTATTAAATATTTTCTCTTTCATGTACTTAAGGGCATTACAAAGGGAAGGCACATGGCTGGCTTTCCTCTCTCTCTCTCTCTCTCTCTCATCTCTCTCTCTCTCTCCCCATCTCCCGCTCTCTCTCTCCACTCTCGTCTCTCTCTCTCGTCTCTCTCTCTCTCTCTCTCTCTCTCTCTCTTCTCTCTCTCTCTCTCTCTCTCTCTCTCTGTCTCTCTACTCCGTGTCCTCTCTCTCCTCGCCTTCTCCTCTCTCTCCGGTCCCTCCATCTCCTCTCTCTCATCTCTCTTCTCCTCTCTCTCTCTCTCTCTCTTCCATTCCCCTCTCCCTCTCCTCTCTCTCTTCTCCTCTCTCCTCCTTCATCCTCATTCATCTCTCTCTCTCCTCTCTTCTCTCTTTTCTCTCTCATCCCCTCGCTCTCCTCACTTCCTCTCTCTCTCCCTCTCTCTCCAGTCTGCTGCTCTCGCCTTCCATCATCTCTCTTCCCCATCTCCGCCTCCGTCTCGTCTTATCTTTCAATCTCTCTACTCAGTCTCTTCATCTATCTTCCTCTCTAACTCTCCTCTCCTCTCAAAGCCTCGCCTCTCTCGATCATCTCCTCGTGCACCAACGAACTCTCATCTGGGATCCCATCTCTCTCATTCATCGTGCATCTCCACAACCCTCTCTCCGCTCTTGTCTCTCTCTCTCTACTCTCCGATAACTCTCTCTCTTCTCTCTCCTCCTCCTATCTCCTCCGTCCTCCTCTCTCGTCTTCTCATCTCCCTTCTATCCCCGTCAGCCTACTCTCGTTCCTTCTCATCTCTCTCTCTTCTCTCTCTCCTTTCTCTCCTCTCCTCTTCGTCCCTAACATCCTATTCCCCGCTCTCTCTCTCAAACCTCTCTTGGTCGTCTTACTCACTCTCCTCGTCCACCTCTACGTCTCCTCTCTCTCAATCACAATTCTCACATTCTCTCTCTCTCTCTCTCCTCTCCCCCTATCTTCCATCCACTCTCCCACTCTCTTCTTCTCTCTCTCGTCCCTCCCTTCTCCTCTCTCTCCTCCTCATCCCTCCGGTTCCCTCTCCTCTTCTCCCCGCTTCCCTTTATCTCTCTCTCTCTCACTACTCCCTCTCCTCTCACCTCCTCCTCCCTCCTCTCTCTCTCTCTCTCGGCGGCGGAGAGGCGAAAACAACCTCTCACAAAGCTCGGAACGACCGGCATGAGTTCCGGGATATACACAGAGAGACAACACTCCAGACGGTATCCAACCCCCACCATTCCATACCCAGACACCCAAATAAAAAACAGAAGAGGCTGCTAACAACTGCGGAGAACAATACCATCACCAGACACCTCATTTTTGACCATCAGCTTCGTGTTTTCCTTGTCACCAATTAGGACATAAGCAAAATCAGTGTAACATAATAACCCATCTGAAGTAGGCGTGAAGCAGGGCCGATGAAAACACCATTTACAAACGGAATTATCCCTACACATCGACCACATTAATGCCCTCAAGCCTTTAGCCAATAAAGAAGAAATAGATGTTTTAAACGAAGAAAGCAACAGTGATCTATTGTGTGTGAGGAAACATGGCTATGCTCCTGACATGAATGACGAATATATCGCAATACCGGATTATGTTGTTTTTAGGTGTTACAAAGGAAGAGGGTGGAGGTGTTTTTGTATTTTATAAAGGATACTTAAAAGTAACACATGTCGACATAGATATTGAAAGACCAAAAGGGCGTAAGAGGACGTTTGGGTCACGAGGGTGCAGTGTAGGAAGATACCCTCAGTATTGTTGGCTTTTTGTACCGGCACCCCAGCTCTCTCACAACACGTTTGAATATCAGTGAAATGTCCTTCAACAAGTATTTCTCTACGTAATAAGCCTGCACATAACTTGGGTGATTTTAACGATAATCTTTTACAATAAATAGTAAGCTTCAGGCAATATAGAGTGACCCCTAAGAATGACTCCGTTAATTAATACGTCAACAGATCGCTCCTCCTTCTGCTAACCCTTCTGGACATAGTGTTTTACCAATAACTGAGTCAGTATCCACTTCCGACACGACCCCTTGCCCTTGGGTGACCACGACTCATCAGCGTCGACTGTACCTACACAATCCCTACCTCAAAACTTTTTCGCCAAATTAAAAGGTTATTCTCCTGACAACCTATGTACATTATTATTAAATGAAAAGACATTGTTTCTTGACACAGTAATTCAATACAGATAACATCGTGACACACATTCAGGTCCAAGTATTCAAAGAACACTTTCTTAAATTTTAAATGCATTGCACCCAAGGTAACAAAGAAGTAAAGAGACCTTTCGCACCGTGGATAACTGACGACTTGAAAACGTAATGCAGAACGTAACGAGTCCGCGCAACTTAATATGACCGAGACAGCGCAAATGTTGCAGGACAGATAATAGGGCATTGAAAACAGGTCAAGAGGTCACATCCGTACCTGTAAATCCCAATATAAACAAAATAAACTTGAAGAAAACAGGGGCAACACCGCTGCTATCTGGCGCATTATAGGAATTGGGTTCCCAGTAAGAAAAATAAAGCCAATGTACACTTGCGGCAATAATGTTTATATAAAGCAAAGAGCTTAAGGAATTTAAATAGCTTTTTTGCAAACGTGGGAAAAATAACCTTTGGAAAAAGTCTAACAAAATATAAGAGAATTGACGGAAGACCCCATACAGCGCCAAGAATGTACAAAACAGTATGTTTCGACGCTCAGGCCAGTGAACTAGTGAGGCTGTCATTCTAACAATACAACACTTGAAGAACACCCACTCTATGTTCTGAATGAAATTCCACTTCGTTTATAAAGACTCTCTATCAGTAATTATAACATATTTTAACTGCAGTATCAACAAGTCAATTGTAACTGGAGTTATACCAGCTGCAATGAACACGCTATGTTGTACAATATTTAAGTCGGTGACAATGAATAGCTGGTAACTACGCCCCATATCTCTGCTACTATACTATCTAAGGTCTTTAGAAAAAATCATACTACACAACTCACTCACACTTGGAAAGTAAGCAAGCTACTTAGTACCAACCATCAACGGTTTTCAGTCTCTCTCTCAACTGACACTGCTCTCTTAACACCGTCTAATAAACTATACGAGAACAGTGGACAGCAAGAAAGTTTCCTTGTCTTATCATTATGTGACCCCCGTCTGGTTTCGAATTATCGTGAAAATAGAACGCACTGCTGTGCGGTTTAGGAACTCATGTATCAGGCAACTTGTAGACCACGTTTTGTGTCCCACATGGATCTGTGCTCGTTCCTATTCTTTCCTCATTTATGTAAATGATTCTCTCCCATTTTATCACCGAGTGTTTAGTATTCAATACGCCGATGGATACTCATTGGTTAATACAACTGGTACCATAGATAATATTCAGGAATTGATTACAAAAGTGAACAAACCTAACTAGCAAATTGTATTTCACACAAATGGTTTTTTAATGTTGAATCTATCAAAACACAATGTATGTTTATTGGCACCCGAGACACATGGCACAGATCCCACGCGACACTCGTATCCCGGTTGAATGACAATACCATAGTGCCGGAGTCAGCTCCATGAAAGAACCTCACCTCGGTTTATATTTCGAATCAACTGGTGATGCTATTCGATACACATATTACGTACATCTGAGAAGACTATTGGACTATACTGTACATAAATCGCATTAAAGATAACTTTGATAAGCACACAAGATCACAGTGATACAGTCTCTTGTTTTAAGCATAATAAGTTTATGGCTTAGAGATCTGTGGAGTGCAAGTTGCAACTAATTTGCAACGCGTTTCAGAAAAATGCAGAACTTTTGCCGCAAAGCTGCACTGGGCGGCACAAAATTTGACACGTAACGCCATACCTGAGAGAGCTTCAGTGCTAAGGTAAAGGAAAGGTATAAGTACGAGCTTGGCCTTACTGTTTATAATATAATCTATAGAAGATTACCATGGTTGGTTTGTTTCCCACTACCCATGGTAAAGATACCATAATGTAAAACACAAGACATCAGCACCAGCTGTACTTTCCAAAACAAACCCATACCAGGAGACAGGTCATGCTGTGTCTGCACCTCAACTATGGAACAGTCTTCCTACTCATATTAAGAACACCAAATGTATGTCTACTTTTAAAAGAAGCTTACAAGCTATCTTTTAATCTGACCATTAACTTTACTTGATTTATACTTTATTATGAATTATATGATTATTGATATATGACCTTTGTATCTACTATTTTATTACTATAACCGTTTTTCTTACTGTTTAAATGACAACATACTTGTGTATGACTATTTTACTATTATTATTATATTATATATATTTTATTTTATTTTATTTTATTCTATTTTATTTTTTATTTTATTTATTTTACTTTCTTTTATTATTTACTATTCTTGATTTTACTATTTTTAATGTGTGTACACACTTGTGTGTTTATTGTATGTTTAAGATTTTACTGCGTATTTGATACTCGCATTATTGTATTTGATACGTATAAGATGTACAAGAATAACCATTGTACAATGGAAATAAATCTCTGATTCTGACTCATCTCTCATCTCTCCTCTCTCTCTCTCTCTCTCTCTTCCTCCTCTCATCTCATCGTCTCGTCTCTCTCTCTCTCTCTCTCTTCTCTCTCTCTCTTTTTTTTTTCTCTCTTCTCTCTCTCTCTCTCTCTCATTTCCTCTCTCTCGTCTCTCTCTCTCTCTCGCTCCTCTCTCTCTCTCTCTTCTTCCTCTCGATCTCTCTTCTCTCATCTCTCTCTCGTCTCTCTCCTCTCCTCTCGTCTCTCTCTCTCTCTCTCTCGCTCTCTCTCTCTCTACTCCTCTCTCTCTCGCTCTCGTCTCTCTGCTCTATCTTTCTCTTATTGTGCCATGTAGCGTAGCAACAAAGTATACAAATATTGACCACATTATACGATGCTACTTCTTTTTTTAACTTCGTGTATTTTTTTGCTTTTTATCATATATTTCTTAGTTTTTTTCCCGTTTTCCTAATACTTTTAGATATGTTAATACATTTTTTCATAAATATCTATATTCTTCTATGTATTTTCATATATTTTAAGACTCCTCCTCCTCCTCCTCCTCCTCCTCCTCCTCCTCCTCCTCCTCCACCTCCTCCTCTTCCTCCTCCTCCTCCTCGGAAAGCGTCGTTGCAAAGGATTAATTAAGTCTACAAAGCGCAAGTGTGTAGCAAAAATTGCTAAGGAATCCAAATCGAACCCGCAAAGGTTCTTTCAATACGTTCGAAGTAAGTAAAACGTCAAAACATGTACTCAGCCACAGAAAGATATGACTAACATCTTAGTAAACGATAATAAGAGTATAGCGTTCGTACTCAATGATTACTTTAATGCGGTTTTTATTATAGACTAGCCGCAAAGCCGCCCTCCGGGCGGACTTTTTGGCTAGCTCCTGCGGAGGCTATTGGTGTGGGCCCTTCGGCCCACCAACACGGACTCTCCAGATAGCCGCTTCTAATTTCCTGACATCATGGATGTAGAAATTTATGTATTCCCCACCCATTCACTCACCCATTACCCATCACCCCCCACCCATTCACTCACCCATTACCCATCACCCCCACCCATTCACTCACCATTACCCATCACCACACACCCATTCACTCACCCATTACCCATCACCCCCCCACCTATTCCCTCACCCATCACCCATCACCCCCAACCCATCACCCCCCACCCATTCACTCACCCATCACCCCCACACCCATTACCCATCACCCCACCCATTCACTCACCCATTACCCATCACCCTACATCAAGGTTTCCTCAATTCTCGCAACCCACTTTTTTTTTCACAATTATCGCTAATAGGCTGCAAAAAAAAAAAAAAAAAGTGATCGGATCATCTCATAATTGGGCTTAAAACCTTCCCCTGGTCAACCCGGTTCCAAAATGTGCCATATGAGGTGATTGCGCCACGGGGGGCGGAACCTATACCAGACACACACACACACACACACACACACACAGACAGACAGACAGACAGACACACTTTCGCTTATATTTACCATTACCCATCACCCCCCACCTATTCCCTCACCCATCACCCATCACCCCCAACCCATCACCCCCCACCCATTCACTCACCCATCACCCCACACCCATTACCCATCACCCCACCCATTCACTCACCCATTACCCATCACCCTACATCAAGGTTTCCTCAATTCTCGCAACCCACTTTTTTTTTCACAATTATCGCTAATAGGCTGCTAAAAAAAAAAAAAAAGTGATCGGATCATCTCATAATTGGGCTTAAAACCTTACCCTGGTCAACCCGGTTCCAAAAATGTGCCATATGAGGTGATTGCGCCACGGGGGGCGGAACCTATACCAGACACACACACACACACACACACACACACACAGACAGACAGACAGACAGACACACTTTCGCTTATATTTACCATTACCCATCACCCCCCACCTATTCCCTCACCCATCACCCATCACCCCCAACCCATCTCCCCCCACGCCATTCACTCACCCATCACCCCACACCCATTACCCATCACCCCACCTATTCACTCACCCATTACCCATCACCCTACATCAACGTTTCCTCAATTCTCGCAACCCCCTTTTTTTTTCACAATTATCGCTAATAGGCTGCTAAAAAAAAAAAAAAAAAAAGTGATCGAATCATCTCATAAATGGGCTTATGACCTTCCCCTGGTCAACCCGGTTCCAAAAATGTGCCATATGAGGTGATTGCGCCACGGGGGGCGGAACCTATACCACACACACACACACACAGACAGACAGACAGACAGACAGACAGACAGACAGACACACTTTCGCTTATATTATTATAGAAGACGAAGCTCAATTACCAGAATATGTTTACGGGACTCGAAAGTGATATATTAGTAATAGGAGAGATAACAGCAGACGAAATATCAAAGTATTTGCTGAACCTTGACACAGCAAAATCCGTGTGGGTGGACGAAATCTCGCCGAAATTCCATCGCGAATGCAACAGGCAACTTTTGCTCCCATTAATTATTATTTTCAATACATCGCTAATGGACAAACCTGTTCCAAGTATCTGGAAATTAGCTAATGTTACACCGATATTCAAGAAAGGGAGTAAGAGCCTCGCAAGTGATTATCGCCCAATTAGTCTAACGTCTGTGATTGTTAAACTATTTGAAAAAATATTGCGGGATAAAATAGTGCCGTATCTCGATTAAAATAACTTAATATTAAACTCCCAGCATGGTTTCCGAAATAAATGATCCTACTTAACAAACCTACTTGATTTTTTCAATGTCATTTATTCAAACTGGGACGCAAACATTCCCTCGGATATAATATACCTTGATTTTCAAAAAGCCTTCGATACAGTTCCCCATAAGCGACTTTTGACCAAGCTAAGGGCATATGGCTTAGGAGAGCAGTTATATTCATGGATTGGTGATTGGTTTTCAAATCGTAAACAATGGGTAGTAATAAATTGCGAGGCAACTTATTGGTTAGATGTTACTCGTGGGGTGCCTCAGGGCTCGGCCATGGGTCCTACTTTTTTTCTCATATATATCAATGATCTTGACTGCGGACTTGTATCTAAAATATCGAAATTTGCTGATAACACCAAATTAGGCGGTAAAGCATATACTAGAGAAAACTGCGAACTCATACAACGTGATCTCGACAAACTATAAGATTGGAGTGATAAATGGCTATTAAAATTCAATTCCGATAAATGTAAAGTAATGCATATAGGCAACAATAACCTCAAATATAACTATCAATTGCAAAATAAATCGTTAACTGAAGTACAGCAGGAAAAGGATGTAGCTGTCATTATTTGTAATGATCTTAAAACCAGTACGCATTGCCTAGCTGCAAGTAAAAAGGCGAATATGATGTTGTGCTTCCTTAAACGCAACTTTGAACATAAAACTTCGAAAGTAATGACACGATTATACACGTTTTTGGCTAGGCCGCACTTAGAATATGCCGTTCAATTCTGGTCGCCTTGTTTTGTAAAAGATCAAGCCAAATTGGAATCAATTCAAAGAAGAGCAACCAAACTAATTCCATCTCTGCGAAATTCAGCTTATGAAGAGAGACTGCGGAAGCTTATTATGTTTTCCTTAAAAGATCGTAGAATCCATGGGGACTTGATAAAACCTTTAGAAGGGGACTGCATATTTTCAAGGTCATCAAATAGAAAGAATGGTTCAATTTTCATGAAACTATAACACAATGTTGAGACTATCATATAAATGCTTCAGACCAAAAATAAAGCCATTCAATTTTTTTTATATTTTATTAATTTTTAATAAGAAATAAAAAAATTAATAAAGCTTTCACTACTCAAATTTTACTTGTATTGTATATTTCAAAAACTCATTTTAAAGAAGATGTCCATATCTATCAAACTGTCTGGCAGAAGTTTAGGATATTGTAAACTTTTTAAGATATTAAAAAAAAAAAAAAAATAATAATAATTT
>JACEEZ010013214.1:30000-45000 GCA_016584305.1 Chionoecetes opilio
AAGATCGAAAAATATCATACAGGGAAAAAACGAAAAGACAAAAAAAAACGAAAAAAACGAGGAGTAAAAAAACGAGAAAAAAACAATAAAAAAAAACAAAGACCAGAGGACGGTAAGAGAGACAGAGAAAGGGGTTACAGCGATACCACCAAAGGTTCTCCTTTCACAAGAGTCTGTCGGTCCAGCCGCTTGAAGTATCTCTGCCAAACCATCCGGAGATGATGTTTTTCAAAATATGGACTCACCATCACAGCGCTATCCTGTTGTGTGTTTACTACAGCCCACAGTGGCAGGGGAGGGAGCCTATTGAGTATATGCACACTCACCTGGATGACCTGTTGCAGCAACACACCTGTGAGCACGTTGTCATCATAGGCGACATGAACCAACATCTAGTTGCAAGATTCTTCGATGACTTCCTCACAGAGTATGGTCTAACAAACCACGTTCACTTCCCCACACACATTTCCGGCTCATCACTTGATCCTGTCATCAGTGATCTCCCAGACAGTGGCGTCACCTGTTCACCCCTCGGTGCTGTAGGATCATCAGATGACATGGCGATCCTAAGTGCAATACAGGTTGCAGTTCATAAGGATGCCTCCGTCACACGCACCAACTGGCTGTGGGGCAGAGCAGACTGGGAAGTTTTATGTGACGTGCTGCAACAAACGCCCTGGAGCACCATTCTCGTCAATGATATGGATAAACAGGTACACACATTCACACGTACTCTGCTTGAACTCCAGAAGAAATATGTGCCAAGCCAGACTTACACTGCCAGGCCCTTTGATAAGCGCTGGTTTGGTTACCAAAGTAGGATGGCTGCTGATGATAAAAGACGTGCCTGGCGGCTCTACTTACGCCATCTAACCCACCCTAACAAATAGCGCTACAGACACGCTTGTTCAGCCATGAAAGAAATCCAACAGTTGGCTCAACGACGCTGGCAAGACGACCTCAAAACCAAGCTCAGTGGTTGTTCAGTGGGTAACAAGTCCTGGTAGACCACAGTTAAACAGCAACAAGGGCTGACACCAGACGACACCATACCTCCGCTATTCAAGTCTGACGGCACAGTGGCCACCAAGAACAAGGACAAGGCCGAGGTACTCGCGATTTTTTTTAAACAAAATGACAGAACCTGATCCCGAGAGATCCATCCCAGCTGTGCCCATCCTCACCAATGCCAGCCTGTCTAACCTTACTATAACTAGTGAGGAAGTTCGCTGACATTTAGTTCAGGTTGACACAAAGGAGGCCTTGGGCCCAGACAACATCAGCCTTCATATCATCAAGCGCTGCGCCTCTCAGCTAGCAACGCCCCTTGCCACTATCTTTCAGCACTGCCTCACTACTGGAAGGTGGCCCACTCTATGGAATGGTGTCAGAGTGGTGGCAATGCATATGAAAGGATAAATAACTGACCCCATGAACTATAGGCCCATCTCCCTTCTATCAGCTCTTGGCAAGACGCTGGAAGCTATAATTGCCGACAAGATATCGTCTTTCTTCACATCACACCACCTTCTTAACATCAAGCTATTTGGCTTCCGAGCAAACAGGTTAGCGGCAGACCTATTGCTCCAGCTGTCCACCACATGGCATAAGCGTCTTGACCAAGGAAAGAACACATACGTCATTGCCCTTGATATTGCGGGAGCATTTGACAGGGTGTAGCATCACGGCCTCATCACCAAACTGAACAGTTTGGGTGTCCGTGGTCATAAGCTGGTCCTACTGCAAAACTACCTGCGGGACAGATTTCTCAGAGTGGAGGTGGACGGTCAAACCTCAGAGGAACACCCAATCTTTACCAGCGTCCCACAAGGCAGTGTGCTCAACCCTCTCCTCTGGAATGTATTCTTTAAGGACTTGCTCCAGCTCATCCCATAGGCACATGCATATGCCAATGACTGCACCCTGACATCCCCGGTGACAGTGGGGATCACCGCACGACTGTCGCTCACATAAACCAGGTCCTCCAAACCGTCATCTCATGGGGTTGTCGATGGCAAGTGGATCTCGCTCCAGAGAAAACCCAGGCGATGCTCATCTCCCGACGACAAAGTCCTCCCGATACTCCCATCCCTACCATCTTACTGGATGGGAGGCCGGTGCCCCTGCAGACGTTCCTCTCTATACTTGGGGTGGAAGTGAATAGCGTCCTGACCTTCACCGACCACATCCGAACCATTGCAAGGAAAGCCGCTTGGAAACTCAGCTGTGTCCGGCGTGTCTCAAACCTTCTTGACTCCCAAAGGAGCATCACCTTATATGCCCCTTGATTCTTGGAACCAATCTATTTGCTTAATTTACTACTCAGATTTACTTTCTCATTACTCCTCCTCCTCCTCCTCCTCCTCCTCCTCCTCCTCCTCCTCCTCCTTTGTCCTCTCAAAAATTTTCCATCTTCACCTTTCTTTTCAAATTTCCTCAATTTTTCGACCTCATTTTCTTTAACAAACAAATCTTTAAGGAAATATATTATGATATATATTACTAATAAAACAAACTCTATATAATCAATTATCAATATAAAATAAAACACATAATACTTCACTCAGTATCTCCAAACATTAAATCATTACAAAAAACGTGTATATTTACTACATACATTTTTCACTTCATGTTTTTTTCTCTATTTAAAAAACACACACAGACACACACACACCATTGTTTTACCCATTAAAGATAACTCACATCCTTACTCTCCCCCTTAACCCACCTTAAGGAACATCATTGCTAAAGAGGAAATTTAATGTTTTTTTCGTGAAATTTTAGTTTACTAATGGATTCTCAGGTCATTTACTTTATTGTGTTTTCAGTCTTATTTTTTGCAGAGTTTATGGAATCTTTAACATGTTCTTTTTCTTTTGGCTCTAAGAAAATGGTAAGGGACTTGTGACTATCTCTCTCTCTCTCTCTGCGCACGCGCGCGCGCGTGTGTGTGTGTGTATGTGTGTGTGTGTGTGTGTGTGTGTGTCTGTGTAAATATGTATGTATATATGTACGTGTATGTGTGTGTATATCGAAACTATCTCTATGTATGTATGAATGCATACCCCTCCATCATTCACACGCACACACATTGGGTGTTGTGTACGGCTTGACCTACACGTCCATACTGCATGACTAAACGATCTGGCGCCGCTGTGTGATGGATGAAGGTCAGGCTGGTTCAGGGGAATGAGGTTCATTTCAGAGAGAAGGAGAGAGAGAGAGAGCGAGAGAGAGAGAGAGAGAGAGAGAGAGAGAGAGAGAGAGAGAGAGAGAGAGAGAGAGAGAGAGAGAGAGAGAGAGAGAGAGAGAGAGAGAGAGAGAGAGAGAGAGAGAGAGAGAGAGAGAGAGAGAGAGAGAGAGAGAGAGAGAGAGAGAGAGAGAGAGAGAGAGAGAGAGAGGAGAGAGAGAGGAGAGGGAGAGAGAGAGAGAAGAAAAAAAAAATTACATTCGCCCACTTATTTTTTTAGACGCCAATTTTTTTTTTATTTGGTTAAGATAAACTAGCAAAATATAATGAGAAAAACATGTGTTTGTCTGTCAGGTCATTAGTTTGTTTTAGTTCATCAGTAAAGAGTAAATGTTCCTTGTTTATATCAGATCAACACATGAGATTAAGAACATAAATCAGGATGTTACAACTTAATAACGAAAAATAAAAAATATATATGTATTGTATATACACACTAATCAGGTCAAACCTGCTTATTCTATTTTTCGAGCAACGACTGAGCAGAATCTCTCTCTCTATCTCTCTGTTTCTAATATCTTAATTTATTCCCCACAAGTGTATTTTGTCTCTCTTCCCCGTTCCCTCCTTCTCTTCTACCTTCCCTCCCTCTTTTCTACCCTTCCTCCCACATTCTCTCCCTCTTTTTTACCTTCCCTCCCTCTCTTCTACCCTCGCCTCCCCTCCTCCCAAAAACACAATATAAGTAACAATTCTGTGATCAGGGTCCTGCGATAAGCGATTGGATCCCCTTTGCCTTTTATGACCTCTATCATCTTCCTCGACGTGAATCCAATTCCTTTTTTTGGGGGGGGTAACCCTTGGGGTCCCCAAAATTTTAAAACTCCCCGGGAGCAACTTTTTCGGGAAACCCTTTTAACGTGGGGGGGCCGGATGTTTTAAAACCTGGTGAGTGAAGCACAAGGCCCTTTGATTTTTTAAAAAACCCGCCATGCAAAAACCGGGTTTTTATTTCTTTTTTTGAGTAAACCGAAGATACCCACATGGGGCCCTTTAAACCTCCCCCCTGCCGGAGGGCGCCTAAAACAGCGGCGGGGGAAACCGGGGAGCAGCTTTGAGCCTAAAAAATAAAACCATCCCAAGTGTTACTATAAATATCCAGGCTGCGCATAAAGCCCCGGGGCCAACCATCCCGCCCTCCGAATGTGCGGGGCCCAACCCACCTGACCCCTAAAGGAAAGAAGAAAAAACCCAAAGCGAGGAAGATAAAAAAGGCTAAAACCCCCTCCAACGTAAAACAAACACACACACAAAAAACCACACACATCCCAAAACAAAACACAACCACACACACCACACCCCCCCCACACCACACACACAAAAACCACACCCCAACCAAAACCCCCGGTACTCCGGGAGGGTATTCCGAAAATTTTTTAGGGGTTTTACCCGCTCGGTTCACAACCGAGAAGTCCCGGATTCGACCCCCAGGCGGAGCGAAAAAGGGGATGGGGGGTCTTTTTAAGACCTGAGCCTCGGTCCCCCCAACAGTGGATGATCCCGGGGTTTTAACCCGGGGTTTTTGGCCCCGGGTTTTCTCCCGGGGCATGGTTTCGGCCAACACTAAACTAATGAAATAATAAAAAATTTTTTTTAAGCTATGGAGAGGGGGGAAAAAAGGGTTTGGGCTCAGGCCCTGTAAAAATACACCCTAGATGAATCCCACACACCACACACACCACAGGTGACGTTGAGGATGAAGGGGGTGGGCCGGGGGGGGTGGTGGGGAAAGAGGGGTTTGAGAGCGGTGCGGGGAGAGTCGCCCCCTTGGGGGCCGGACGCGCCCCCGCACCCCTTTTAACTGGGGACGAGCCATGTTGTCCCCGTCTGCGTCGGGGGGAGAGGGGGAGGGGGTTGGGGGGCAGGGATGTGGGGGGTTTGGGGCCCGGGTTTTAGCAGGCTTGGGAGGTGGGGCGGGTTGTGGGAGGGGGGAAAGGTGAGGCGGGAAGCTGGGGGGTGTGTGTTTTCAGGGGTTGTGGTGTGTGTGTGGTGTGTGTGTTTGAGTGTAAAAAAGGTGAAAATTTGGGTTTTGGGAAATAATTTGGGGGAAGGGGTTTTAGGGGGGTAAAATTTAGGGGTTTGTGGGAGGCAGAGGAGATAAAGTAGGACAGGGAAAGGGCACTGACTGTGGGTTTTTTCTCTCTCCCCATTCCCTCTCTCCCTCCCCTTTTCCCCCCCTCCCCCCTCCTTCTCCCCTCCCCTCTCTTTTTCCCCGGGGGAGAGAGAGAGAAAAGAAAAGAAAAGAGAGAGAGAGAGAGAGAGAGAGAGACTGAGGAGAGAGAGAGAGAGAGAAGAAGAGAGAGAGAGAGAGAGAGAGAGAAAACAAAAAGTGAACGCTATAGATAGTATGCACGTAACGTCATGATTACGTGATAAACACTAACAAAGCAACTCTGGCCGTGAGGCTGGCCGAGGAACCCGGGAAAAAAGTTTACTTGCCAGGGTATTTTTCCCTCTACCAAATATGTGTATCAGTATAAATGATACATTGTTATCTGCGAAAATGTTTTTTCTATAATATTATCACAAAAAAAACACAGCAAAACCCACTAAAGAAATGTCATTATGAGACTGAAGAAATATGCATGAATTTAAAATTAACTTAAACTCGTCGCCATTTAAAATTTTGTAGGACAACTTATAACATGGAACATATCAATAGAGGCAGAGTTGTATTAGCTTTCCATTGATACTTTTCGATTTCTGATATATGAATTATCACCATGCATAAATAAGCATTAACTAAATAAATAACGTCATCAATCGGGGTAAAAGCAGGCGCGCTACCCTCCCTTACACAGTAAAACTCATTATTAGTATTACTTTTGCAGTGCATAAGCTTTGTATTAAACTGCAGTGCGAATTGACTATTCTTTTGCGGAATGTTATAAGGAATAATTTGTAAATCACTTTTTTTTTGCATTTTTCAATGTAACGATGAATAGATCCAGAGTCCAACATCTGAAGGACATAGTCTGACAGATGAACACCATCAATCACTTTCCCAGCTATCAAAAAAGATTAGTAAGTGTGAGTGTACCACGTTTACAGGGAAGCAATGCCCTTTGTTTACATCACCCCCACGGTCAATGTCGGCCAGCGTGGTACTTGGGGGCGGAGCTTCGTGACGTCAGTGCATACTATCTTTAGCTTTACCTGTTCCACATCAGGAGAAAGACGACCAGGAGAGATCAGACAAGTGGAAGAGAGACAGGTAAGGGAGGGGGTGGGTGGGGGTATCGTGATAGGGAAAGGGAAGAACGGGAAGGGGCTCATTAAGGGATAAAGGGAAGAGAATGGGGGTTAGTGATGGGATAAAAATGGTGAAATAATAATTTTCTCTAACTTTCTTTTCGTTAAATATTCTCCCATAAATTGGAATCGTCACTCTTATCTTTCATATATAATTCACACCTGTAATAACAAATACGTTCTTATATATAAATAACTTTTCCTTTAGTCAATATGTACTGTATTGTAGATAGGTTGAGTATTTATGGCAACACTCTGTTTGGCAACTCGCCCCTTGACCTCTATAAATATGTTTAGCGCGTGACCCAATGACAAGAAAATATCAGAAAATACAATATGAACTTCCCTAGTACACTAATAACAATGGAAACTATACCAGAACCACAATACCATTAAAAACTGAACATGATTAGCTAGATATACACATAAAATACATGCAAACACCTATTAAAAAACACAATGCATAAAAACTTCTATAATAATATAAGCGAAAGTGTGTGTGTGTGTGTGTGTGTGTGTGTGTGTGTGTGTGTGTGTGTGTGTGTGTGTGTGTGTGTGTGTGTGTGTGTGTCCGCGATAGGTGCCGCCCCCCGTGCCCCAATCCCATCATATGGCACAGTCTTGGAACCAGCTCGACCAGGGGCAACTTTTAAGTCCAATTATGAGATGATCCGATCACTTTTTTTTTTTTTTTTTTTAGCAGCCTATTAGCGAAAATTGTGAAAATAAAATGTGGGTTGCGAGAATTGAGGAAACTTTGATGTAGGGTGATGGGTAATGTGTGAGTGAATGGGTGGGGTGATGGGTAATGGGTGTGGGGTGATGGGTGAGTGAATGGGTGGGGGGTGATGGGTGATGGGTGAGGGAATAGGTGGGAGGTGATGGGTAATGGGTGAGTGAATGGGTGTGTGGTGATGGGTAATGGGTGAGTGAATGGGTGGGGGGTGATGGGTAATGGGTGAGGGAATGGGTGGGGGGGTGATGGGTAAGGCGTTAATACATACATTTCTACATCCATGATTTCAGGAAAGTTAGAAGGGGCTATCTGGACAGTCTGTGTTTGGTGGGCCGAAGGCCCACCACCAGCCAAAAAGTCCGCCCGGAGGGCGGCTTTGCGGCTAGTCAAACATATATCACAAGACACAGCAAGGTGGACTGCCCACCAACTATCTACTTCTACTATCTTTCATATTTACCTCCGCCAACGAAGTTGGAGGGGTTATGTTTTCACCCCGATCTGTCTGTCTATCTGTCTGTCTGTTAGTGTACAGGATTTCTCGAAAAGTTACGAATAGATTTAGACCAAACTCGGTATACCAAGTCTATTTGGTATAAGGAAGAACTGATTTAATTTTGGATGAGCTATTGACAACTGTTGCCATGGCAACCAATTGATGAAATATTCGGCCGGAGGTATGCGCTTATACTGAGTGCATAATATATATATATATATATATATATAATATATATATATATATATATATATATATATATATATATATATATATATATATATATATATAGATATATATTATATATATCTATATATATATATATATATATATATATATATATATATATATATATATATATATATATATATATATTATATATAATTATATATATATATATATATATAATATATATATTATATATATATTTTTTTTTTATTAAATTTTTTTTTTTTTATTTTATTATTTATTTATATTTATATTTTTGTTTTCCTTATTTTTTTTTAATTCCCCAAAAAAAAAAAAAACCAAAAAAAGGGGTTCCAGTTCCTCCCCCCCTTGGGGGTCCACTTTTCCCCACCCCCCCCCCCCAACCCCCCTAAAAAAACAAAAAAACCCCACCCAAGGTTCAATTTTTTTACTTTTTTTATTTGGAAATCAACATTTGGGACACAAACTTTAAATCAAAACACCAAACAATTTATTTTTTTTGAATATTAATTTTTTTATTTTTTTTTTCCTTTTTTTCCCCTCCCCTTTTTTTCCCCCCTTTTCTTTTTTTTCCCCCCCTTTTCTTTTTTTCTTCTTTTTTATAAATAAAATATATATTACTCTCTCTCTCTCTCTCTCCCCCTCTCCTCTTTCTCTCTCCTTTTCTCTCTCTCCCCCTCTCTCCCCTTTTCTCTCTCTTTTTTTTTTCTATAATATATATATTTTAAAATTATTTATTTCTTTATTATATTTTTTTATCCTCTCTCTCTCTCTCTCTTTTTCTCTCTCTCTCTCTCTCTCTCTCTCTCTCTCTCTCTTTTTTTCTCTCCTCTCCCCTCTCTTCTTTCTCTCTCTCTCTCTCTCCTCTTCTCTCTCTCTCTCTCTCTCTCTCTCCCCCTCTCTCTCTCCCCCAACGTTGTATAAACCGATAATTTTTTCCTTACCATGATTTCATCTATTTATATAATTATGTTTCCCTTTTCTCTATATCGTCAAACCAACACACAAAAAAAATTATGAAAAAAAAAAAAAAATTGCTCAAAACCATTAATTATTTCCGACCCTTTCTGCGGTTTTCCTAGCTGTATTTTTTTTTTTTTTTATTTTTTATTTATTAATCTTTTACATAAATATTATACATATAAAATATACATAGACATACAAAACCATAAAAATACATACACATACACCCCGAATAAATGAGCGGGCATCACCCGCCGCTGTAGCCGCAGCCACAGTAGTCACAGGGGGGGGGCGTGAGGTCACTCCCCGCCCTTAGTGTTCAGGGGGGGTGGGGGGCACGCGCCACCTCCAGCGCAGGTGAAAATTTTTTTTTTAAATCCCATAGAGGCGGCCGCTTTTTCCCGGGCCGACGCGGTTGAGCCGCTCTGTAGCGGGGAGGAAAGCAGGTAGGGGACAGGGGGGTGGGGGGTCAAGAGGACAGTGCTCACACAGCCGCTCCTAAACCCCCGTCCCTCAGCTCCCCGGGTCAAGTAGCCAACCCGAAGTGGTGTAGAAAACGACCCCCCTGGTCGGGACAGTGCTGGCGGGGCGTAACGGTCGTTGTTTTTCGTGGCTTTTTGTGCCAGGCGCCGCCTCATGTCTGCCCCACTGGCGATACTTTTGTTTGCGGACAGAGGGCAGCGCGTCTGGCCAGTCCTTTGGCCCCTGGAGCTGGGTAAGACAGTAAAGGGCCACCGCTGGATGTTGGGGCCCCCCAGGCCGCCTCAGGGCCCGCCTCGTTCCCACGGACCCCCTATGGGTGGGCACCAGTTGAACCTGACACAGCCCCCCTGCGGGCGGGGCCCCGGATGGGCCCAGGAGGCGGGGTTGAGTGCACGTTGCCCATCGGTGTGCGGGGCTCCCGAGGACCGCAGGGAGAATGGAGTCGGGTGAATCCCCACAACCTCCCCTGTCGGCCCAGGGCGTGCTGTGGGCGCGCCTATCGCCACCAGCCCCGCTGCGCGTGGAGAAATGGTCGGGTGTCCTCCAGGACAGCACCCACCGCCCCGAACCCCCGCAGCCCCTTTTTTCCGGCCCTCTCAGGGTCAACGGAGCCGGGGGTTAGAGATAGCAAGGGGCCCGCTGCTGAGAACATGGCGTGCGCCACCGCCGCAGGGGACGCTGCTGGGAACATTGGCGGCGCCACCGCCTGCGGGGCGTGCTGCCTCAGCCCCCCCGCGTGCAAAAAGCCTTCGCGGCCGGCAGTGTGGCGTAATCCCCTGGGCGGCAGAGGGCTCCACGGTGGCGGAGCGAGTATTTGACAGCGGGGCGGCAGGTCCGCCCAGCAGCGGGTGGGTGTGGCCGGGGGAGGAGGGGTGGCGGCGTCTGCCCCCCTCTGCAGCCAGGTGTTGCCCGGCGATAGGTCACCTGCTCCTGTGGCAAGACCGCAAGCCGCCCGGCGACAGACTCCCTTGCCTGGCAGGGATCTTGGCCACCCGACAGGCCACGACTGTCGAACCCTGGTGGCTAGGGGCACCAAACGTGCCTCCGCCTGCATGAGCGGGTGTTTGCCCAGCGCGGGCCCCCAGCAGGTCCTCAAAGCTGGGTTTCTAAAGGCCCCTAATTTCCCTTTGCTGATGGCGATAACGGGGGACAACCCCGGGCGCGGTAGTTACAAGGGCGCGCACAGTGTGACGTAGAAGAGGCGCAGCACTGATGACTGGCCCGGCGTTGTCCTCGTCATGGCCTCAGGGACTTTGAGCCTGGTTCAGCCCCCCCCTAGATACTTGACCTGAGTGTGAAGTGGAGGCCCCGGTCAAGCCACTTTCCCGAGGTACGGAAGGCGTGGGCCAAGAGCCTGATGCCCTGTATCTGTAGAGGAAGACCGGGGGGCAGCGGCCTGAACACCAGGCCTTGGATTCTCAGCCGAATCTTGAGGCCCCAGCTCTTGCATGCAACTGCCCGGGGAAAGGTTGCTGGGTGAGCCACCCGGTCCCCCCGGGCCCAGTGCCCAGGACCAAGTCGTCGGCGTAGCTGAGAAGTGCCGTGCCCTCCCGGAACGCAGGCCGACCAGCGGTCCATCAGGAGGTTGAAAAAGGGTGGGGTTAGGACCCCCCCCTGCGGCGTGCGTTCTCCGCTCCCGAGTGGTTTTGCGCCCCTGGAACCTGACCCTGGCACGGGGGGCCCAGAGGTAACCCTCAATCCAGGCGAGGAGTTGCCCCGCACGCCCCCCCGCACCAGCGCGGCCAGGATGGCGTGGGCGTTGGCCAGCCAAACCCCTTTCCAGGTCAAAAAAGACGGCGACAGCAGGGGGTTTGTCGATTTGGGCCGGAGGGCCAGACGCGTTGGAGGTCCCCACCCCTGTGGTGAAGCCAAGTGGTGGGGGGGGGTTCCCAGGCGCCACGGGGCGGGTCCCCCCAATCCTCTCCCCGTTTTGGCCGTGAGTCATCGGGGAGATTGGGCGCGGTTTGGGGGGTTTCCCGGGGCTTAGGGGGGGCTGGATGTCGGCCTCCTTCCACCCGAGGGCAACCCCAGCCACCAGGAGGAGTTGATGGGCAGGATGCCGCCTCCCCGGCCGCCCCAGCGTGGGCCAGCATCGAGTAGGTGACGCGCAGCCCCCGGAGGGTGTCCCGTCCCTTCCGGCCCTTACCGCCCCCCGGGAAGTAAAGGGGCCCTGATCAGTGGGGGTGGGGGAGCGCGAGCGGCCGATAACAGCCTCGGCACAGGTTGAAGCTGAACCTGCAGCCGCTGGACACGGGCGGGGAGTTGGTCGCTGCTACCCCTCGAGACAAAAAATCTCCCCCAGGCGCTCGGCCTCCTGTACGGCTGGGGGGGGCTGGGGGCGGGGAGGTCTTTTCCGGGGCAGTCCCACCCTTGCCCACAGTCGGGCCCGTTGGTGTGTTTGGTTTAAAACCGCGCACCATTCGTGCCATTGGCCCCCCGAACCCGCCCCCTGACCCGCGAGCGTGCCTCACAAAACCCACGCAGCCGCTCCAGATTTGGGGTTTTCGGCCGCCTGCTGTACAACTTTCCCGGGGATGGGTTTAAACCCTTGGTTCTGTTTTTTTTCCCCAAACCCCTGGGTTTTAGAACCACCAGTTGGTTTTACGCGACCGGGGGGGGGACCTTCCCTGGTATGGCTGCCTCCGCCGCCCTCTCAAGGGCCAACGTCAGCGCTTTACACGGCCAGATCCTCCCGGGGGCTCGTAGGTTGGGCCCCCACTGGGCCAGGGGTGCCTGAAACATGCCCAGCCGCCCGTGTATATTCCCCCCGCGGCGGGGGAGCTGTGGCAGCGGCCGGGTGACCCCGCAGGTTTGGGAGCATAGTGGTTTGCGGTCAAAGTGGGGTGGACCGCCAGGAGGGGGTCCGGGGCCAGGCACTGGAGATCTGGGTCCGCCGCACCCCGGGGGCGGGGTGGGGGTCCCGGGTTTTGGAGGACAATTCCGGAAACCCCCTCCAGCACCGCGGCTAGGGGCGGCCCGCACGGGGTTTGGGGGGGGAGACAGACTGCGCATGGGTGGGGGGGGTTGAAAGGCCCACCCCCGAAAACGTGTGTGTGTGGCGAGGGAGAGCAATCATCGGCCCCAGTTGCCTCCTCCAGTCTGTATATGTTGATACAGTCAGGGGAGGCCTGGAAGCCCCAGCTGCATGCAAACCCCCCACGCCCGCCACAGTCCCCGGGGCCCAACGACGGTGCGGGAGAGCGCGCGACCACTACCCCAAGCCTCGAGCCCATCCCGCCACATGATGGGAGTGCACCTATATCCCCCTATCCTCCACTCAAAGTGCTTTGGCGTCAGCGTTTCCCGCAGGAGAACGGGTCAAAGGTCCCTCCACATGGCCTGGAGGACCCCGGGGCTCTTGCCACCCCCCTTGAAAATTTCCATTGGAGGACCTTTAGCCGCCCGCGGGGGGCGGGGGGTGGGGGGAGGTACGGGTGCTCACCATCACTTTCTGTTTTATTTAGTCAGGTAGATAGGGATCCCATAAAAAAATTTTGGTTTTGACGTTTCAAGCATGAAATCGGCCAGCATAGATAATAAACTAATGAATAATTTCCCGATATAGACCCCCCGCAAAAAAGTCCATGGTAAACCGTGGCCCCGGGCCCTTTTACAAAAACCCTTTTTACCGCGATTTTTTAACCGGACGACAAAATGCTTATTTATGTTTTTAAAGAAATGACTCTAGATACACATAATGCCAAATTGATTTCCTAGACCACAATTTGCATTTGTGTTGCCAGCAAGCAATTTAACCACCAGAGAGCAATATTGCTGCCATCAAACGGAACCTCCCCCGTTTAGGGGGTCAAGTTTAGTGAAATTACAGGACCAAATTAAATAGTTGACAGCAAGTACATATTTATTTAAGTAAACCATATTATCTATGACTGTGCCAAAAATTTATGCTTGTATCGTACGTAAAACCCCCCAATTTTTACACCTATCTGCCTGATAGTATGGTAGTGATGGTGTTCAAGGACGCTGGCTCCCTGCGGGCCGTCCTATTTTTTTGCAGACTGGGGGGGCTGGAAAAAATTATATCCCCGTACCGTGAAAGGAAACTGTCGACGTTTTGGGGCTGAATTTTGGTCGAATTATCAACCGCTGCCGTTGTGAATAAAACCCTACGTAGATTTGGGGGGACAACACCTCATCTCGGTATACTATCAACATCTGTTTCCCAGGATGTGGAGATTTCCCTCACCGGTCATAGGGGAAAGGACAGTCCGAGACAAACAGCATCTCAAGAGGTACGTTTCGAGCCTTGCATGGACTGTGAGTCCCCCCCTGAGGGCAATGGGGGTTTTGTCTTGTTGTGACGCACAGTAGTATACCCCCTCTGGACGGAGGATTTTTGTACGCAAAAACTGAGCTGTGCTGAGGGTTGCTTGGGGACACCCCACCTGATTTAGACTTGATGTTGGGGCCGTCGAGGTCATGGCCCCCAAAGTCAACAGTGATAAGGTATGATTTTTCTTGGGAGTCCTCATCAAAGAACCTGTGAATTAGCAAAGTTTGGAAAATTTTCTACTACTATCTTCGTGCCCCTTCAAGAATATGGCTTCGTCACGTAGTCTTTTTTGCAGACTTTCGGAGGGCAGTCCCACATCTTACAAATGCAAGTAGTAATCACGCCCTTTTCCTTTTGAGCCGTAAGGTAGGATTTGGGGCCCGGATACGATTTTTTTAACTTGCTATGTTGTCTAAATGCTGCTCCACTCCCAAATTGTTTATACGATTTATAATAAAATTTTACGAGATCTGCAAGTTTAAAGACAGGGGCATGTCTTCATTATTTTGTTTTATCGAAAAGACAGCAATCGGTAGTGCAATCCATGGTTGACTTTATAGTTGTGTCATCTTTTGTTATTTGTAATGATTAGTTTTGTTGTAAAGGGAAACAAGGGGCACCTTGAGAAATTTTTCTCTTGTGCGCCATGTCCCAGCACCAATTTTTCAGGGAGCCTTCGTCCCCCGCAGGTCAATGCACATCTTCGTACGCGGGAGTCTAGACGAAAAATTTTATGCCTACGGAGGGTTGGAAAACTGACACATTTCGCATAAAAAAAGACATCGATGCACCCCTTTGATGAGCGACTTTATGATGGATTTTTTGGATGTGTAGCATCAGGGTCGCATGTGGCATTTCCTTTTTTTTTGTGTTGAGTTTTTTATTATTGAATTTTTTATTGCAGGATTTGTGCATTGGGATTGTTTTCCCGAAACGAGCTTCAATGCCATTTTCCCTATAAGGCGTCCTAATTCTAGTGGCATCGGTAATTTTGAAATTCATTAAAGTTTATGTTGAAGGCAATGGTTTTGAACAACCCAAATCCAACATCGTTTCCCTTTTATTCTGCTGGACATTGCAAACTTTTCCCCTGGATTTTTTGGCACAAAAAGCACTGTTCCATCCGTCTGTACCTGCGCCTTTTATTGTCCAGGGTTTCAGTGGATCCACTCGTGATAAAACCCTTTGACATTTCGTGTTCGAAACAAACCCAAATGAAAAAAAAGATATGATAAATATGAGGACAAATAGGAACGAAACAAATTGCAAAAAAATAAATAAAAAATTATTATCATCACTCAAGGACACTAAAAAGT
>JACEEZ010013214.1:47500-55000 GCA_016584305.1 Chionoecetes opilio
GGATCCCGCCCCTCATCACACCAGCAGGAGACTGGGTGGTAAAAAACCAGGAGAAGGCAGACCTCCTGGCGACGCACTTCAGGAGGAAGATGACGACACAGGACCCTGAGAGGCAGCCACCTCGCCTCACTATGTGTAACCTGGGCCTGGACAGCCCGGTGGTCACGGAGGACACCGTGGCCCGCCTCCTGCGTACCGTCAACACCAAAAAGGCGCCTGGGCCTGATGGTGTGAGTCCCTTCCTGCTCAAGCACTGTGCAGATGAGCTGATAAGGCCCCTCACGCACATTTTTCAGCAGTGCCTCCAAACGGGCGCCTGGCCAAGTCTGTGGAAGAAGGCTCGTGTCACGCCCGTACACAAGAAAAAGGAGAGGACTGATCCAGCCTACTATCGTCCAATCTCGCTCCTGTCAGTTGTCAGCAAGATCTTCGCAAGGATTATTGCAGAGCAACTGACCCGCCACCTAGAGGAGCACCACCTGATGTCCCCTAGACAGTACGGGTTTAGGAAGGGACGTTCCACCTCGGACCTGCTTCTCTTGCTCTCCAAATCATAGCAGGACTCCCTGGACTCTGGCTGCCCATCGATGGTGATTGCCCTGGACATCGCCGGGGCCTTTGACTGTGTGTGGCACAAGGGCCTCCTGGCAAAGCTTGAACAGCTCGGCATCACGGGACACCTGCTGGCGTTGTTCTCGAGTTACCTGCACACTGCGCAGCCGGGGTCTGAGGGTGGTGGTGAATGGGAGCACGTCAGCCACATACCCAGTGGAGGCTTCTGTTCCACAGGGATCGGTCCTGGGCCCCATCCTGTGGAACATTTACTTCAATGACCTCCTCCAAAGCCTCCCTGTGGCGTCTGCCTATGCTGACGACTGCACCGTGTCCCACACCTACACCAGAGAGGAGACTGCGAACGTGATAGATGCCACCAACCGTCAACTTGGTGACATCACGGCCTGGGGAAGACGGTGGTAAGTCAAGTTCGCTGCCGAGAAGACCCAGGCCATGGTAATATCACGTTCGAGAGAGGACCCCAGGCTACTCGAGGAGAAGCGGAAGTTAGGGACGATACCCTTGCCATCAAGAACTCCATCAACATCTTGGGGGTGGAGGTTGACTCCAGGCTCTGCTTTGACCGCCACCTGGAGACAGTAGCGCGTCGAGCCTCCCTGAGGGTGACTCTCCTGCGCCGATTAAGGCACCTGCTCGACGCTGACGGCCTCATGCGGCTGTATAAGGCCCAAGTGAGGGCCGTCATGGAGTACAGTCCTCTATCTGGAGAGTAGTGCCAGTGCACCTGTCACTGCTGGAAAAGTGCAGAGGCGTGCTGGGGTGCTCCCTACACCCAAACCAACGACCAATATCACATGGAATGTCGCCAGCGGCAACAGTGGCTGCAGCAGCAGCGACGACAACAACAACAACATCAGCTGCAGCTCCAACAACACCAGCAACAACAACAACAACGACTACTGCAGGAGCAGTGGCGTGATGATCGCCGCTCCCAGCTAGATAGTCTGGGGCACCGGAGGAGAGTCGGTGCCCTCACAGTGTTGCACAAGGCCCAGGTGCAACACTCTTCCCACCTTGCAGGACTTCAGGTCCCGTGGAAGAGGTCAGAGCGCGCTACGAGGACGGTAGTGTCAGGTGATCTCCTCCTCGAGGCCCCGAGGACCCACCCGTGATGGGACAGCGAGCCTTTTCTTGGGCCACGGCGACACTGTGGAACACCTTTACGGTGAGATGGATGTCGTGGCCTGAACACCCAGCAGGGGGAAGGGGGCGGCCCAAAGATGGTGCCGCTTACATCCGCCCTTTGTGCCCGTAAGGCGTGACACAGTGTCGTGTCAATAGTGACACACAGTGACACACACATAAATGAGTGACACACATTGACACAGTGACATACAGTGGGACATGTCAATAGTGCGCCTGACAAAGTTGCCTGTGACGGAGATGGACCCCCAGCCCGTAAAAATTATATATATATATATATATATATATATATATATATATATATATATAATATATATATATATATAATATATATATATATATAATATATTATTATATACTTAGTTATTATCCTATAAGGCATAGCTTTCGGATAGATGTCCCCGGACATGGGACATCTTTAGTTCTGCCACTCATTGCCTTCACCAACCTCTTTGCTATTTGTAGC
Source organism: Chionoecetes opilio (assembly GCA_016584305.1). Taxonomy (NCBI): domain Eukaryota; kingdom Metazoa; phylum Arthropoda; class Malacostraca; order Decapoda; family Majidae; genus Chionoecetes; species Chionoecetes opilio. The sequence goes on from JACEEZ010013214.1 coordinate 49,686, forward strand.
CCCATGTCAACCATGATGTCAGTTGTTTCAATAAAGAAATAAAAAAGAGAGAGAGAGAGAGAAGAGAGAGAGAGAGAGAGAGGAGAGAAGAGGAGAGAAGAGGAGAGAGAGAGAGAGAGAGAGAGAGAGAGAGAGAGAGAGAGAGAGAGAGAGAGAGAGTAATGTATTGTCATTCTTAATTCAAGAACAAAGTGCAGATTCAAAAATGAAACATATATCATATAAACATCTCTCTCTCTCTCTCTCTCTCTCTCTCTCTCTCTCTCTCTCTCTCTCTCTCTCTCTCTCTCTCTCTCTCTCTCTCTCTCTTCTTTTTATTCTCCGACTTTTTATACATTTATATGTCTATTTAATATATTTTTTCAATTGGTCTGCTAAAAATAACAGACCGAGATATATATATAGATATAAAGAGAGAGAGAGAGAGAGAGAGAGAGAGAGAGAGAGAGAGAGAGAGAGAGAGAGAGAGAGAGAGAGAGAGAGAGAGAGAGAGAGCGAGAGAGCAATAAAGGTTAGGAGAAAAGGGGTGCGAACGAAGAGAGGCAAAGATTAATGTGATAAAAGTGACATAATAGAGGGGGAGTAAAAGATAGAATAAATAATAAGAATATAAGATAATAAATATCATTATTCAACACGATTACGATGTGTCGACCAAAGGAAGAAAAATAATGAAAAAGAGGAGTAAACAAATAAAATAAAATAATGAAACTGATACAAATGATAAACATGATAATGAAAGGAGGAAAGTAAAATTAATCAAATATGTTTAATTTATTTATGTAGAGAGAGAAGAGAGAAGGAGGGAGAGAGAGAGAAAAAGGGAGAGGGGAGAGAAAAGGAGGAAAAGGAGAGAGGAGAGAAGAGGAGAGAGAGGAGAAAGAGAGAGAAGAGAGGAGAGGAGGAGAAGAGAGAGAGAGAGGAGGAGAGAGAGAGAGAGAGAAGAAGAGAGAGAGGATAAAAGGAAATTTAACCCTTACTTTTTAATAACCCCCCTTTTAAGCAATCAAACAGTCGAGAAAAGACCTGAAAATCTTTACATGTTTCTGTAGCTTATATAAAACTTTGTAAACTATTTTTTTTTTTTTCTCTCTCTCTCTCTCTCCTTTTCTCTCTCTCTCTCTCTCTCTTTCTCTCCTCTCTCTCTCTCTCTCTCTCCTCTCTCTCCTCTCTCTCTTTCTCTCTCTCTCTCTCTTTTTCTCGGTCCCTGTTTCGTATTCTTCTTTTTTCCATTACAGTGTGAATAAAAAAGTACATAAAGTTAAAAAGAAAAATAATAATGGTAGAACTTTTAATAACACTTAATCATGCCACATAGCAATCGTCTCTTTTTCTCCTTTTTTTTTATCAAAAAAAAAAAAAAATAAAATTTAATTTCCCGATTTCACGTTGTTTTGTTTTTCACTTTTCATATCTTATTTCAACTTTTACTGCATCATTCTTTCTGTTTCTCCCTCGTAACTAGCACTAACTTGTTTCAACGTGTTTCTCTCTTTGGTTTTGCTCCTCCTAGTCTTCTTCCTCTTCTTCTCCTCCTCCTCCTCCTCCTCCTCCTCCTCCCCTTTCCCCCTCCTCCCCCTCCTCCTCCTTCCTCCTCCTCCTCCTCCTCCATCAAGTTAGCCTGCAGCTCTAAGTCCTTCAGCGCCATCTACGAGCTAAGAAAAACACTAAAAATACACATTCTAAACCTTTCTCGAGTTTGATTTTTTTTTTTTAGTTTCCCATTCAACTTTTACTGCATATGCAGCTTTTTTTATGTTTTTTTTCGTTTCCTACAACTACTACTACTACTACTATTATTATATGCTATATCATTCGCTATCATTATGCTCTCTCTTTCAATCTCCCTCGCACTGCATCTCCATCTTCTGAAAAAAATACTCCTATCTTTCTTCTAACCGTTTACTTGTATACTATAATGTCATACTTTATCTTCTTCCTTCTCTTCCTTTCCCCTTAGTTATCAATGTACTTGAAGCGCATTTCTTCCTCTCTTCCTCTTCCTCTTGCCTCCCTCCTTCCCTTTCCTTCACAAGTTTGAACAGCTTTTCTTGCCTGACTCTCCCTCCCTCTCCCTCCCTCTTGCCTTCCTTACTTTCCCTTTTCCCCCTTTTTATCGCTATCTCTTCTCCTCCCCCCCCTCCCCTTTCCTCGTAGACAGCCCATAAAATTTATCAGATGTGTGTGTGTGTGTTGTTGTGTTGGGGGTGTGGTGTGTTGTGTGTGTGTGTGGGGGTGTTTTTTTTAAAAGGTCATGACGCTGGGAGGACAGATGAGAGGGGGGGGAGAGAGGGAGGAAGAGAGAAAATACAAGATCAGAGGAAAACATATGAAATAAAAACATCGAGAAAAGGAAAGCGAGAAAGAAGAGAGGAGAAAGAAAAGAGGAAAGAGGAAAAATGGGAATGAAAGAGGAAAAAGAGGAAACAAAGAAGGGTGTAGCTTCATGTCATTTGTTTATTAATTTTCATTGTGGGAGGTTGACATTGAGGGGGATCAGGGGCGTGTTGGGTCATGTCAGGTCAGGTCATGTTGATCAAGGATAGGACACGGCAAGGACAAGGAAAGGAGGGAAAATAGGGGGAAATTAACCATTATAGAAAGAATAAAAATCATATGGGAGTGGAAAGGAAAGAATGGAGAAATGTAAAAATTAGATAGGGAAATATGACTAGAGAAGGGAATAAAGATGCATGGAATAGGACTAGAGGAAGGGAATTATTATGACTGTAAGATGATGAGAGAATGAAATCTCTGGAAAATACAAAGGAATACAAAGGAAGAACAAACAACAACAGGTGGAGAGGAGGGAGGGGGAGAAGGGAACATGTGTGAGGAAAAGGTTAGGGAAGGTTGGGGATTGAGGAGGGGGATGGGGTAAGAAGGGAATGGGGAGGAGGAAGTGTTTGAAGGACAGTAAGTATGTGTGTGTGTGTGTGTGTGTGTGTGTAAGAGAGAGAGAGAGAGAGAGAGAGAGAGAGAGAGAGAGAGGAGAGAGAGAGAGGAAGAGAGAGAAGGGAGAGACGAAGAGAGAGAGAGAGAGAGAGAGAGAGAGAGAGAGAGAGAGAGAGAGAGATTGATTGATTGTTTTATTGGCCTTAAATATATAGTACAAGAAACATAATACATTAGAATTTTACAGGCCGGGATCATTGAGCGTGAGCTCCTATATGAACCCAAATGCAAATTATGGTAAGTGAACTAAATGGTAGCAAAACAGGCCGCCTAAGAAAAAACAAAAACAAAACACTGAGCTATACTATGGATACTGAATCCGTATTATATAAATGAAGATTAGAAACATAAAGTAACAAATACAATAGAAAACTTCCAGATATGCAAACATAACATATGCACATACACGTATGCACACACATTGGCTACAAAATACATACACATACATACGTAAATATCTCTTAACACTAATAACACTTGCACGCATACACATTACACGAAAATATATATATATATATATATATATATATATAAATATATATGTATAAAAACATATGCAAGAATATGATACACACTAACACACTTTATGGAACTGGCACTGACTAAGATATTTATAGTATAATGAGGACATAGTATACACACTTCTATTCATATTTACTCAATAAATTATATTTAACCCGAGTTTTGAAACTATACTTGGATAGAGCATTACGCATGTCTATAGCTAGACTGTTCCATAGCATGGCGCCTCTGAACAATACACTCTGCTGGGCGTGGGAAGTATATACAGGGGAACTCTGAGGTCATTCCCCCTCCTTGTTACCGTCTGGTGTGCTATGGGTGTGAAGCCAATGTTTATGGGACATGTATTGATGGAGTTGTAGACTAGAACACCTGACTGCAAAAATATTATGTCGTGAATTTTCAGGATTTTGTGTTCATTGAAAAGGGGACCTGTGTGCTGTAAACGAGGAACATTTAACATTGTGCGTAGTAGTTTCTTTTGCTGCAAAAATAGTGTGTCAATGTATGTGGAGTAAGCCCCTCCCCAGATGGCAGAGCAATACAGTAAATTTGGGTAAACAATTGCAGAGTACATTTTCTTTAAACAAGTTACATCAAGCTGCCCTCTGATTTTATAAAATATTCCTATCTATTTAGATATTTTTTGTTTGTATTTCCTCGATTTGAGATTTCCATAATAATTTATGTACAATAATAATGCCTAAAAATTTTGCTTCATATACCTGGGTTAATAAAACATTGTTATTTTTTATCTGCACAGAGGTTTCTTTAGTCATTAATGGGTGGGATACCATAAAGTGAGTCTTGTCAGTATTTAAAGTTAACTTATTACTTTGTATCCATTTGTATAAGAGATTTAATTCAGTGTTTATTGTGACTGATAGATTAACAAGGTTTGTGTCGTTAAGAAATATACAGGTGTCATCTGCAAATAGCAAGAATTTCAACTTTCCACTGGAACGTGTTATGTCATTGATAAATATCAGAAATAGTATAGGTCCTAAAATAGATCCCTGTGGCACTCCATAACATATGCTTCTCGTAGATGATGATTTATTATTAAATGTAGTATATTATTTTCGATTTCCTAAATAACTCTTAAACCATTGATGTGCTGGACCCCGGATTCCATACATATTTAGTTTTTCATGTAGAATATCATGTGGGATAGTGTCAAAGGCTTTAGAGAAATCACAAAAGACAGTTAAATGAAATTGTTTTGAATCCATGGCGTCGTAGATGTGTTGACATAGGTTTTGTATTGCAAGTTCACAGGATATTTTGGTAGAAAACCAAACTGGTGCTTAGATAGTATTGTATTCTCAGAGAGGTAATTAAATAATCTAGTTGACATAATTTTTTAGAAAATTTTACTAAATGCTGCCAATATTGATATGGGTCTATGATTTTGGGGAATAGAAATGTCACCTTTTTTATAAATTGGAATAACCTTAGCAATTTGTAAATGACTTGGAAACTCTCCCACTGTAAAAGATTTATTTATGTTATGAATAAGATATGGAGATATCTCATCTATACATTGTTTTATTATTGTTATGTCAATATCATCATGGCTGGGGATGTAGTTCAGGCTCTTTACTGTGGCTTTAATTTCTTCAATTGATGTTGGTGACAAAGAGAGAGAGAGAGAGAGAGAGAGAGAGAGAGAGATGGAGAGATGAGAGAGAGAGAGAAGAGAGAGAAGAGAGAGAGAGAGAGGAGAGAGAGAAGAGAAGATGCGAGAGAGAGAGAGAGAGGAGAGATGAGAGAGAGAGAGAGACGAGAGAGAGGAGGGAGAGAGAGAGATATATCACCGTCGCTATTGTTTTTTGGGT
>JACEEZ010013214.1:83716-100795 GCA_016584305.1 Chionoecetes opilio
GCCCCCACACGGCGACGAGTAAGGTGCTACCAATGTGGTGGTTTAGGCCACATTGCATCAGAGTGTTCGAGGAAACGGCAGGGGAGAGGGGGCGTCAGCGCCACCCCTCCCTCATGGCGGTCAGTGAGTGAGGCGTACATGGGGCTATGGTGAGTGTGGAGGGCGTACGTCGTCGTTTTTGTTGGTGGATCCCGGGGTTTTCCCGAATTATCGTCCATGTTTCGTGCTGCCGGGCATGGACGAAGGGTGCCGTCGACATGGTCACTGTGAGCGGGGAGAAGTGGCAGTGCGAGGGAACAGGTGTCGTACACCTCCAGTTTAGCGGGGGGGCTTCCACTGACGTTTGCGTGTGTGTAACAACTGCGAAGCCCTGGTTTATGGTAATTCTCGGCAGGATGGCATAACGGCCCTTGGGGGAGTTACAATCAAATGCTCAGAATAGTGTTCTTTTTGGGCATAGAAAAGTCAGAGATCTGTGCGGCTGCCGACACCGTGGTGGCAGTGGAGGAACCTGATTTAGTGCCAATTATGAACCCTCGTCTAATTGTTGGACGGCAGCCGGGAAGTGGTCAGGGGTAAGGAGCCTGGTGTCCTGCGGAATACGGTAGAGGCTTACTCTGTGCCTCCCGAAGCAAGAGATTTTGTATGAAGAGGAGCTCCAGAAGTGGATAGAGGATGGCTGGTTACTTCCTTTACGACGAACATAATTTACGGACCAGCTAAAGGTCTGATTCCTCTCATGGCCGTTGTTCAACGCAACAAGAAAAAAGGGTGCGGCCAGTAATGGACTTCAGAGAGCTCAATGCCCCACTCGACGCGTTAACGGGGACTCTGAGTGTGCTCAGACAGACTGCGGGAGGGGCGGAGGCAAGGGGTGAATGTCTGCGTGTTTGACCTTGCAAAGGCTTATCTCCAGATTAGAATTCACGACTCCCTGTGGCCATATCAGACTGTAAATTTTTAAGGGCCACAGGTATTGCTTAACGCGACTGGGATTCGGCCTAACGTTGCCCCTTTGGTTATGAAAGCAGTGCTCACAGTGTTCTCTCACAAGATCCCATCGTTAGAAAAGGAACGTCAGCTACATCAACGACATTCTTGTTAATGAAGACGTGTTAAGGCCAGTGGTACAAGAACATCTCGAGAAATTTGGACTAACAAGCAAGCCATGCGAGCGATTTGCTGAAGGAGCACGAGTGTTGGGCCTGAGAGTCTGGGGGGAGCAGAGAGGCTAGTGTGGAAGAGAGACGGGCGAGGTGGAAAACGTACCAAGTGAGTTGACGGGGCGGGGTGGTGTTTTCGTTCTGCGGAAAGTTGGTGGGCCACTATCCTGTGTGGGGTTTGGCTGCGAGTGGCGACGGGCTTCATCAAGAGGGGGCCCAATTCCTCTCAGAGGGATGGGATGAAGTCATCGTCGATGAAGAAATAAGGAGGTTTCTGGTGAGGTCGTGGTGAAGTTAGAAAGAATGATCCTGTGAGAGGGATTTGGAGTGCCAGGGGCGACGAGGCCAGAGTTTGGGTGGACGCCAGTTCTTTGGCGCTTGGTGCTGCAGTAGAGATCGACGGCGCATCTTTGAAGACCCCAGCGGCTACGTAAAGAAGACTCGAGCCACATAAAACATGGCCGAGTTGGATGCAGTTATCAGAGGATTGAATCTCGCATTGGCCTGGAAGATCAGAACGGTGGAATTGATGACGGATCCTCTCCCAGTGCATCGATGGATCTCTGATGGCCTCTCAGGTAGAAGCAGGCTTAAGACAAGGTTTGCGAGCGAGATGCTCATTCGGGGGAGAGTGGGCATAATACTGTCGTTGGTCGAGGAGTGCGGCCCCCAGCTGTCGGTTACTCTCGTTCCTTCTATCAACAACAAGGCTGAACAGTTTGACACGCGTGCCGCAGCGTTGGCTGAAAGTCCCGATGCCTGCCCTACAGCCAAGCAACCAGTGTGTTGCAGCCGTCGTTACTGTCCCACACGACAAGATTGAAGAGATACACCATACTGAAAGGTCATCCAGGTGTAAAACGCACGCTTTATTTTGTAAGGCGAGTCGACCCAGCAGCCCACCAGGCGGCAGGTGCAAGCTGTCGTCGCAAATTGTAAGGCGTCCCAATCTATCAAACCCAGAAACCAGTAAATTGGCGGAAGGGGAGCCTCGACGTGGAGAGAATCTGGCAGAGAGTCGGTATGGACAACTCACTGTGGGGACGGCGTACCTAATCTTATCGACTGTGACCATCAAGATTTTCAGTTTGGCGTAAACTGAGGCTGCAGACCAGCGAAAAGCATCATTAAGCAGTTAGAAGCGGTGTTTTTGTGAACGGGGCCCCGGAAGAGTTGTTGACGGACAACGACACCGCTTTCGCAGTAGGCTGTTTGCAGACTTCGCTAAGAGATGGGATGTGCGTCTCCGTTTTAGATGTCCCACATGTCCCGTCAGGAAAATGGCATAGTTGAAGATGCCATCGGACTATAAAGGTTATTGCTGCGAGGAAAGGTTGCTCTGTGCGGAGGCTGTATACCTGTACAACTTAAGGCCTCACGATGACCACGAATCTTCATCTGCCCCTGCTAACATGCTGTACCGGTATCCTGTCAGAATCCGAGGGAGTGGATCCCTGTGAAGAAAGAAAGTTGGAAGCAGAGGGCCCCCTACCAGCTGGTGATGAAGTGTGGGTAAAAACCACATAACGTGCTTTGTGATGGACAGCATAAGAGAGGTAAAGTTACTAACATCTTATCCCACCAGGTGTGAAGTCGACGGAATCCCCCGCCATGTTAGGAATCTTCATCACTTTACTCCCCAGACACCTCAGGAGGATGTTGTAACCACGGACAGCGAGGACGAGAGCTTCTCATTCAGTTTCCCTGGAAAGGCTGATGAGGAGGAAGGAATTGACGAAGATGCTGTGCTGGAGATGAGTTGGACCGAGAGCTTCCAAGGCGGTCATCGAGGGTTAGAAGGCCCGAGTGTTACTTTATGTGAATAGTATTCAGGGGGGAGTGTAATATAATGGCTTGTAAAGTGATTAGTATTTGTATTAACTGTTGGGACAATTGATAGTTAGTGGGTCGTTGGGGGTTTGTATCAGCGCTGTCACGTAGGCAGGAGTAACGTCACAAGAGGTGTAGTGGCGAGTCACTGGAGCGAGGGAAGGCAGTCCGCCTGCAGACTACAACTGAGACCCACCTCGCCACCACCACACCTGCCCTGTTCGTGCCCCCCGCCGCCAGTACCCCAACCGTAGCTGTGTTGTGAACTGTGTACTATTTCCTCCACGTGTTTTGTTAAGTAAAGAGAAAAAGCAAGATTTGTTTTCCTTACTGCCACATATGACAATCTGTTTCTATATTAATCTTGCTTCCTTCCTTCCTTCCTTCCTTTCCATCTCTTCTCCCGTAGATAACAGTGAAGTCGCCACCTGCAGTCAAGTCGCCAGGCGCCATATATTACGAATTATAGCATTACTACTGATTTTTATGTGCCACTGAAGATAATACACAGAGTTTATATCATGACTGTATAATCTACCCTGTTTCAGCGTTTTTTTATGCTTTGTATCTGCAAGTATAGACGGTTTCAAATTCACTACGCGTTTTTTTCTTTCGGGCGACGACGACAGCGGTACGACACTCAGTAAATAAAAACTAGATGGCGACTTACTGTTGGTAGCCACTTTGTAGATATTTTTGTCATATGTTCATTTATAGCCATAATATGACACAGATGAAGACACAAAATGACACAGATTTCCAGATAGCCCCTTCTAACTGTCCTGAAATCATGGATGTAGAAATGTAAGTTTTAAACGCCACCACACGTCTGTAAACAGAAAAAAAAGTTGTCCTGGGATTTTACTGTTATCTACGGTACGTGCTTTCATGTGCTTCTTATTAAGGAAGGATCTTTCAAGGTCGACACTGGATGTTAACAAGCTGTGCAGGTACGTAGTAGAAGTGTACATCACTGAGCCATCGACAACCTTTGATGTCTCACGGCCGCTTGTAGCTTCCTTATTTTCTTATGTTCTTATGTTACCAGTTTTTACTTGCATTCTTACTTACCGGTATTCTACTGGTATTCGTACTAGTTTTTTACTTAAGTGGCTTTTCTGTAAGTGAAAAGTGTAAATTAGTGGCTTTGAGGTGAGCTTCCCGGCGCCTGGCAAATTAAATATTGGTCTGAATCCCAATTCGAACCACACCCCCGATAGAGTGTTTGGCCCTCTACAACTTGTTTTCAGTGAAAATGTTCGCATCGTTTAACTATTGGTGAAATCGGTGAAATGATGATGGTGAAATCGGCAACTCGCGATGTGGCAACACCGGACCTTTAAACAAAACCACCAGCGGGGAGGAAGATGGCCCCCGTCTGTTTTGCTCTCCAATACTTCTCGCTTTTTACCCCGTCTCACCTTTTCCCCGGAAAACGGTACTCGCCAGACAGGAAAAGCAGATACCCATGCATGTTCCTGACTCATGAGTAACAGTTGTCATGGTGAATAATGATACGGAGATAAGGTTTGCTGATTGATGTTTGTCTACACCGGTCAAGAATTGGTATTATTTTACACTATAGGACCAAAATTCCTTGCAAAAATTGGGAGTGTGGTTTCTGTTTACCTTATTGGATTCCAGGAAACTTTCTCTATGAGCTTCCGTCTCAAATTATTACTGTGGAGATAATGACATGTTTATAGGGAGGGGAGAGACAAGTGTTTACGCTGTTTTTTCCGCATCCCCTCTGTTCTTCCCTTGCCGCGGACACTTTAATGCAGATTTAGCTTTAGTTACGAGGTTAAAGCGTGGGAATAGGTTAGGTTAGGGGAGTTTGAGAGTCTAAAGGGGGGGTCAGGTTAATTTTAATTTTTATATCTCCTATACACTCCCTTTGGTAACCGGAGTTTCGCCCCATGGACGTTCGCCCCTCCTAATCGCGGACGTTTCGCCCCACATTAGCGGACGTTTCGCCCCACTCGCGGACGTTTCGCCCCCCGGAAATTGCTATACTATTTCAAAAAATGTTCATCAAATGACTACAAAATCATCAGAAATATTGACGTGTAGTTAGGTATTGGGGTTTGAAAACTAAGTGTGTCAAAATTTGGAGAGATTTGAAGAAGAAATATGGAAAAATTTTCGTAGAAAAATCGACATCACTCAAATCCTGTTTTGATATAGTACGGAAAAAATTCGAAGTACACTGTCCCTTTAAGACCCGGTTTGATAACAGCATTTCGTCATCATTTTGTGCGTAAACAAATCTATCAGTATTTCTGATGATTTTGTAGTCATTTGATGAACAGTTTTGAAACAGTATAGTAATTTCCGTGGGCGAATCCAGGGGGGCAAAACGTCCGCGAGTGGGGCGAAAAAGTCCGCAAATGGGGGGCGAAACGTCCGCAAATGGGGGCGAAACGTCCGCGATTGGGCGGGGGCGAAACATCCATGGGGCGAAAGTCGGCATTCTGTGTGGGTTACAGGGAGTTTGTACACAAGTTGTTTTTGTACCATGTTTTGTTGTTGTTTCGTACACAGATTTTGAGTTTTTTCGTACACACCTGGTGTCATTTCGTAACTCTAGTAGTCAAGTTCAACTCTGAGCTTAGTGTACGAAACGACTATGGTTTCATATAGACCAAAAAGGGTGATTCACACTATACCTAACGTACCGGACCGGCAAAATATTCTTCAATGATAAACATAAGAAGTAAGGAAGCTACAGGGGGCCGTGAGACTACACGAGGTATTTCCTGTTATCTTACACTACCTACACTATCCCCCTCTCTTTCCCCCTCCCTGAATTTATCCCGATCCTTTTAAAGACCCCAATAGACTCCCCATTGACCACCTGTCTACTGAGTCCATTCCAATCATTCACCACCCTATTTGTGAACCAGTTTCTCCTATTTCCTTTTAAATCTAAGCTTTTCCAGTTTTGAATCCGTTAAATTCTCGTTCTTCTACCCTGGTTTAACCTCAGAACTTTTCCTACATCGCCTATATTGTATCCTTTATCCACTTAAGTATTCTATCACGTTGCCCATTACTCTACTAATAAAAACCCTTGTTGTATTCACACCCGAGCGGACCGCCACCTGACCACCAGGGACAGTCACCGCCAGTTGCCCGGGCAGGATTTTCAGCGAGAATATTTTGGTGGTCCGTGCTGGTCAGACATGGGCATGATTATAAAAATTATTATGATTTGATTTTGATTATCATCCGGAATAATTTTTTATTATGATTTTGATTATGATTACTCGTTTTTCCTTTTTTTGGGTTATGATTTGATTATGATTATTTCGCTTTACGTATTTGTGATTATGATTAGATTTTTTTTTATTATTGCTTGATTATGATTAGATTATGATTATAATCACATCTTATTGTGATTATTTGTACACAGTTATGATTATTATTGAGGTCATTTTTTTGTTTACTTTATCATTAGTCAACAGTGTTTTTATTGCAATTGACACTAGCTTAAAAGGGAAAGTGTGACTTGTCAACAAACGCAAAATTAACAACTTCACACACCTCACCTTACCCCTTTGCTGACAATTTCCATTGGGTATTAGGAAAAACTGAGACCACTATCGGCTTCCAGAGGAAATTTTGCATGGCATTAGTATACATTTATCACTGTAATGTAAGTACAAGTATAAAAAAACAAGGGTTAAGTAAAACAGTGCATAAGCATTTTCTCCCACTTGTTTGGCTTCAACTCCTCATTGCTCGGCTACTTATGATCACATTAAATTTCTAAGCACACTTCGAATCTGCACACTTTTCTGACTATGGACGGTATAGGATGCGTCCCAGTGTGAAAAAATCTAGAGGGTCAAAATAGTAATTTGATCTTTTTTTGTTACATCTCAGCCGCCGCGTCGCCCCTTTTCATGGAGCAAACGACGGGTGGAACGTTTCTTGCGGGGATACAGAAAGAAAAAGTGACCCCTTGAAAACGAAATTTTTCTTGCTCCCCGCAGAAAACGCCTTTAGTGTCATGCTTTGCAAACAAAGCTTGGACCTGGAACATATATATATATGAAATTGGCTAATTATTTAGGAGAAATAGAATTGCTACATGGAAAATACAATGAAATAATCACAATGATCACATTTTAATCATTTTATTATTATGAAGAAAAAAAATGATTATGATTTGATTATGATTAAAGCTGCAGCTTCATATTTGATTTTGATTTGATTTTGATTATACCAGTTGCTTAAATTTTGATTATGATTTTATTATGATTATGTAATCACAGCCTTTGATTATGATTTTTTTTTAATAATCATAATTGCCCTTGTCTGGTGTGGGTTAGGTGCAGTGGTTAGCGTGTCTGTGTTGGATAGTGTGACATGGGTTCCGCTACACACCGACACAAACGGTTGCCTCGGTTGACACCAGCTCTTGTATGGTGCACTATATGGATGAAGATACATTTAACCCCTTGAGGCCCAGAACGTAATTTCCATTGTAATATAACCACCATTCGACAATTTAATGAACATAAGAAATATTATATAGATATGACCTGTTTAATATCCTTGTCCCTTAGCTAATTGGTTTAATTAGTTACTTTTTCGTAGTTCTATGGCTAATAAAAGACTTTCATATACCCAAAAAGGAAAGGTCTGGGCGTGAAGGGGTTAACATCACTGGTGCCCAGCCATGCGTGTCTGTACCCCATGTTCCACAGAGATTACAGCAACAATGGCAGGATTACTCTGGCCTGAAATAGGGAATACATTACAACAATCAGGAAATTTATGTTATATTTACTTTAGTCAATACAGTATAGTTTGATATTATAATGTACGGTATTTAGGCTACATGAAACACTTGACAAATGAATTCATAAGTAACAATGTAGCATTTAATGTCAATGTAAAAATCAAAATATAATTATCAGCCGTTTCAGCACAACTCATCGCTGTCACCCGGGAACAAAAGTTAATGTAGCACAGCGAGCTATCAGTTAGCGAGCAATAGCGAAAGCGATCTTTCCTGTTACAAGGACAGGAGTACTGCGACCGTACTGCCGGAGACCTGACGCTGCAGTGTGAATACACGTGCCGGTGGCGGCCAGTGCCTATAGGCAATGTAGGAAAAGTTCTTAAGTAGTCGCCAGACCATTTCATCCCTTCCTGATTTAATGCAAGTCAAATCATAGCCATTGACGAGATATCAATAATACGTCGTCACTTTTTGTAAACCAGTCAGCCGTTTTTAAATAATCCGCAATCAAAATCGCAAATTCCCCGAGTTCTCAAAACGCACTCAAGATTTGCAGACGCTCAGGCTCAGGCTCCGTGACGTACCATCAGGGAGGCTCATCTTCCCGCGCTGATCAGAGGGGACGTAAACACAGAGATAAAAAATAATAGTACTTGAAGATATTTGGGGTTTGATAGATTTTTTTTGCTATATGCCACATGCATGCATCCCTTTTGGGTGCAGCATGCTTCCTTCCCACACACACGCCTGCACACCGACACCCCTTCCCCCACACACGCCTGCACACCGAATCCTTTTCACACTCACGCCTCCGTCCCCACCCCACGCCTTTACACCGACACCCTTCCCACACTCACGCCTGCACACCGACACCCTTCCCACACACGCCTCCTTCCCCCACCCCGCCTGCACACACGCTTCCTTCCTACACACACGCCTGCACACCGACACCCTTCCCACACACACGCCTGGGAAATACTTTGGAACTCATCCTTCCGGCTTTGACTGAAATGAACTACCGCACGTATTGTATGCTTATATACTTACATCGTAAAGGTTCCAGCGTGCGCTCAGCCTTGGTTAAAACCCACACGACCGCTATGAAAAATGAGGTGCCTTAAAAAATTCTAAGTCCAGTTAGGTTAGGTTTGGTATACTTTTTGGTTAAGGTTAGGTTAGGTTAGGGATACTTGTGGTTAAAGTTAGGTTAGGGTTTTGGGATACTTTGTGGTTTAAGGTTAGGTTAGGGTTTGGTATACTTTGTGGTTTAAGGGTTTGGTTTGGTATACTTGTGGTTAAGGTTTGGTTAGGTTAGGATACTTTGTGGTAAGGTTAGGGTTTGGTTAGGTATACTTTGGTTAGGTTAGGTTAGGCTAGGTTAGGTAACTTTGTGGTTAAGGTTAGTTAGGTAGGTATACTTTGTGGTTAAAGGGTTTGGGTTTGGTTAGGTATACTTTGTGGTTAAGGTTAGGTAGGTTAGGGTTTGGGATACTTTGTGGTTAAGGTTAGGTTAGTTAGGTTAGGTTAGGATCTTTGTGGTTAGGTTAAGGGTTTGGTATACTTTGTGGTTTAAGGTTAGGTTTGGGATACTTTTTGGTTAAGGTTAAGGCTAGGTTAGGATAGGTATACTTTTTGGTTAAGGTTAGGTTTGGTATACTTTGTGGTTAAAGGGTTTGGTTAGGTTAGGGATACTTTGGGTAAGGTTAGGTTAGGTTAGGTATACTTTGTGGTTAAGGTTAGGGTTTGGTTAGGTATACTTTGTGGTTTAAGGGTTAGGTTAGGTATACTGTGTGGTTAAGGGTTTGGTTTGGTAACTTTGTGGTAAGGTTAGGTTGGTATTTCTTTGTGGTTAAGGTTAGGTTAGGTTAGGTTAGGTTAGTATACTTTTTGGTTAAGGTTAGGTATTTAGATTTTTACAATAGTGACTTTGATGATTTTTTGGGGAGCCATAAATCACTATATTTGCTTCCCCCCCCAAAAACCCGTATTCCGCCAGTTCCCCAGGCTTGTTGGCTATAGGGGGAAGAAAAAAAGATAGGGGTGAAAGGACTTCTTTCCAAAATTTTACCCACGCCTGCACACACGCCTCCTTCCCCCACAAAACGCTTGCATACACGCCTCCTTCCCACACACACGCCTGCACACACGCCTCTTCCCACAACACGCTGCAGACACGCTTCCCTTTCCCCCACACACGCCTGCCACACCGACACCTCCCACACAGACGCCTGCACACACACACGCCTGCACACACGCCTCCTTCCTGCACACACGCCCCCTTCCACAAAACGCTTCCTTCCCACACACACGCCTGCACACGACACCTTCCACACACACGCCTGACACAACGTCTGCACACCGACAACCTTCTTACACACACGCCTACTTCCCAAAAAACACGCCTGCACACACGCCCTCCATCACGTGTGTGTTGTGTGTGGTATGGTTGGTGTGCAGGAAGGGTGTTGGTGCGCAGGCGTGTGTGCAGCGTGTGTGTGGGAAGAGTGTCGGTCACAGCGACAGATTCACTGTCTGACACGAAGTACAATCGGTCATCATAACATTTGCCGACAGGTGTCAGACAGAGTGTCTGCGGGCGTCCCTATCTGACGTCATCAATAACAGTCGTTAGCCCTGTTTGGGGGGAAGATTTTTTTTTTTTGCGCGCTTTTTACAAAAGTCGTGTTTTTACGGAAATAAGGCCTGGAAATCAATTATTTTGGTGGATTAGGTGTTTTTAATGTAGTCAACATAATTAGGCAAAAAAAAAATGGGGTTTGGGCGACTACTTTAAGGTTAGTAGCAGGGTTTTGAGCGAGAAGTAACGGAAATTTAAGCTGGAAAAAACGTAGATTTAAAAAAGAAATTGGGAGAAACTGGTTCACATATAGGGCGGTGAATGATTGGAATGGACTAAGTCGTCAGGTGGTCAATGCGGAGTCTATTGGGGGCTTTAAAAGGAGTCGGATAAATCAGGGATTGGGAAGAGAGGGGATATAGGGAGAGTTTGGTAACAGGAACTACCAGTGTAGGTCTCACGGCCTTTGTAGCTTTCCTAACTTTCTTGTGTTTTATGTGGCGGTCAGGTTACGGGGGGCTGACATGCAGGTATAGTGGTGACCAGCCTGAAGGCGTGGTGTGATGCTTTTCAATATACAGATATCTCACTGTTAAGTTGGGATTCATCACAGGAGGTTAGTAGGTGGAGCATAAAGGGTGATTTGGAGGTTGGGGAAAGGGTGTTTGGAGGTAAGGAAGGGTTTTTGGGGGTTGGGGAAGGATGGAAGGGTTTTTTGGAGGTTAGGAAAGGAGGGAAAGAGGTTTTTTGGAGGTTAAGAAAGGAGGGAAAGAGGTTTTGGAGGTTAGGAAAGGGGGGAAAGAGGTTTTTGGGGGTTTGGGGAAAGGAGGGGAAAAAGGTTTTTGGAAGTTAGGAAAGGAGGGAAAGGGGTTTTTGGAGGTTAGGGAAGGAGGGAAAGAGGTTTTTGGAGGTTGGGGAAGGGGTTTTGGGTTTTAAGAAAGGCTTGGGTGTTAAAAAGAGGTTTTGGGTGTTGAAAAATTTGGTTTAAATAGGTATTCTTCTTGATAACAGAATGCATGGTGTTATTTGTAAGGGTATCTCTGTACCCCCCCCACACACCACACCCATTTTTTCCTATACCCCCCCCCCCTACACACACACAGACCCCCCTCACACACACAGACCCCCCCTCACAACACACAGACCCTTCCCTTACACCACACACACATATAGGTGCCCCCCTTCTAATTACTGGCATAGGCCTAAACACGGGGTAGGCCTGATTCCTGGGACACTAACAGACATACATTACTACATAACCCCAAAATCATAGACGTCAGAAACTCATCTTTCCTCCCTCTCTACAGCCATCACAGCCAATATTTCACCAAATATTTTCATTTGAGTGTATTTCGGGTTTGTGCATTGATATTCTCCCTTTTTAAACTTTGCTCAGCCTTGCATATTTTCGTGGTCATTTAGACCTAAACACCGTTGTCACCATTATGTAGGCCCACCTTGGGGAAAGTGTACTCTACAGTCCTGGTTTACTCCGCTGCCACCACCCACATTAAGTGGGAAAAAAATATATAAATGAACAAAAATAAAAGATTTAAGAAAATATGTAAGTACTGGTTGGAAATGAATGACAACGCGTTAATATATTTCTAATTTATAATATTTAAACTCTACTGTCTCATTTGGTAATTATTAACATTCACAAGTTATCTTAATATTAAGTCTTCCTTCCCCTCTAGCGATACGCACGCGAAATGTTCAAGTCTTTTATCCAATATAGTTAACTATCTTTGGTAACTTCGGTTGCACTGTCACCACATTAACGATACGCACATATAATGCCAAGTCGTCATCCTAATCTAGTTTACTCTCTCTGGTAACTTAGTCGCACTGTTACCCATTTTAACGATACGCATGCGTAATGCTAAAAGTCGTTTATCCTAATATAATGTATACGTAGTCTATCCCACTTCCAACCGTTTCCCTCTCAATTATTTTTCAATTTCCTTCTTCTCCTTGTCCTCACACGGCTGGCTGTGACATGTTGAATTTGCCCCCTCTGCTAATTGTGAGCGCTTGGCCCCCTGGTCCGCCAACAGCATCCTACCTTGGGAAACCCTAAAGTAATACACTTCGTTAGTCCTGGTCAACAAAAGGAATCACCAATAAGTCATGTCTACTTTCTCTAGTTAACAAACATTTCATAACTTTACCTTTACCAAGGGCGAGAATATCACCTCCCCCAAGGCGACTTAAAACTCAATGAACGTCGAGCTGCTTCTAAAAATTTCCTAAACCTAGAACCCCCGTTCTCACCTCGCTTTGTACGGTCTAATTACTACTGGCTTAAAATATAAGCTAACCAGTGATTCAGGAATGAGACGTGGAGGAAAATCCTCGTTAGCTTTTGAACTTATGTGTTATTTCATCTCTTCCCCTATTAATGTAATTTCTCGCGAAACACATACAAGGAAGTAAAAGCCACCGGCGTTTTCCCCGCGTGTATGGGGAAAGGTAGAAACAAGTGTGAAGCAACGGAGGTGACACGGGGGATAAAAAGAAGGATGGAATAAGTAGAAATATAAATAAATACAACGGACCTTGAAAATGCAGGCCGCAGCTGCTTCTTGTGATTGGCTGACACGTTTGAGACAAAATTTCTGATTGGCTGGCACATTTTTTTTACACAATTGTGATTCGCTGGTCGGGGCTGTGACGTCATTGCAGTCGCTCAGCCAATCGCTATGGGTTTGCCCATAGCAACCATGTGCCGCTACTGCCATGTCTCGTACCGGAATACCCACTAGCTCCGGGGGGGTAGAAATAGAGGGATGTTTGCGATCAACAGTGGCCCTTTTTATCTCTCTCAGAATGTCTGCCCTGGTGGGCCCAAAAAACAAAGCCCCATGGCAGGGCAGAAACCGGTACTTTCCCCCAGAAAGGGGGGTCACTACCCCCGGCAAAACACCTGGACCCATTCACTGCTGGGTGGGCAGGGGATCGGGGTAAGGAGACTGCCCACTGCCTCGTCCTGCCGGGATTCGAACTCAGCATCTCTCTTTTTGTGAACTGAGCGCGCTACCACTGCCCACAAGCTACCGGAATATGCTCATACTCCACAAAAGCCTGAATACTGGGCTCTTCTCTACCTTCTGTCTTTCTGTGGATATTTATTTACATTCTCCTCACCATCGTTTGATTTGGTTAAGATGATAAAAATAATACCTTATAACGTAAAAAAAACACTACCGTAGATAAACACTATAAGTCCCCAGGACAACTTTTTTTTTTTCGATGTACAACGTTTGGTGGGGGTATAATACTTACATTTTGCATGGGATCCATAATTCAGGAAAGTTTAGAAGGGGCTATCTGGAGAGTCTGAGTCATTGTGTCTTCATCTGGGGTCATATTAGGGCTATAAATGAAACAAAATACAAAAATATCAACCGAGTGGCGACCTACACTAAGATCACCAGCAGTGTGTATATGCTCCCAGTGTCCTCCCGTCGTCGTCGTTGCCCGAAGAAAAAAACGAGTAGTGAAAATTTGAAAAACCCTATATACTTGCAGATACAAAGCATTTAAAAAAACACTGAAACAGGGTAGATTATACAGTCATGATATAAAACTACTGTGTATCATCTTCAGTGGCACATACAAATCAGTAGTGATGCTATAATTTGTAATATATGGTGCCTTGGGGGGCGACATTAATGCAGGTGGGGATTATAGTGTTATCTACGGTAATGATACGCTTTTTTTTTCTTTGGAAAAAATTTCCAAAGCAATTTTAATGGTGAAATATGAATCTGTGGTCGTAGAAAAGACGAGCGAATGAAATGTTTAAGTATGCGTCTTATGGAGAAATATCTGTAGGAGTTTATAGAAAATGGTCACTGCAAAGGATAATTAGATAAGCATACTTTATTGATTTATTCTCACTTCCACCATCCTTCCACCCATCAAATCCCCTTCATATCGCAACAAACACACCAGAAAACTCTAACAAAGCAGAGACCGCCTCAAACACTGCGTGACTACAACAAATCACTACTACTTTTCTATGAGTATTAACCGGGTAAGCTGTGGGGGCAGTGGGTATCCGCTCAGTTACACAATTGAGAAAATGCTGGGTTCGAATCCGAATCCCGACGAGACAGATGGGGGGTCTCCTAACACCCGAGCCCCTGTCTACCCAGCAGTGAATGGCTACCAGGTGTTAGCCGGGGGTTGTGACCCGCTTTCCTGGGGGGAAGTACGGTGTTTCTGAGTGCATGAGGAAAGCCACCACTCCGAACTGTCTGGAGTAAATGGAGGTAATACTCAGCATGTCAGGTGAAAAAGTCCCCCCATAAACGCACACGTCCCTGCACGGTATGGTAAAGGGTGGTCACACTGAGGTTTTTTCGGCATTTTGTCGACAGAGAAGTCGGTCTGGGTCTGGGACTGGTGTCATCATCGCAATAGGTTTAAAAAAAAAATCACACACCGCTCACTCGATCTTTTATCGACCGATTTGCCGAGAATTTCGCGCGTCAAATTCAAATAAACGCAGAAGCCAGCACGTCCCTCTTCCCCACTCACCCCAAAATTTTTGGTATAATTTCGGTATTGGGTGTAACCATTATTGGCTTGGGTCGTAAATAACAAACAATTACTTATACTTAAGATGTATATCAATAATTCCATATAAAGCGATGTCGGACACATTCCATTGGAGGTAGTAGTGGAGGCAAAATGACGGACAAGCGAGCTATCACCCCCAGGGACCGTACCTCAGGGAACCCGTACGAGCTCAGGGAGTTGCCTGTGGGATTTGACTGCTCCTACAAGTCCTGTCTTGTCGGCGGTCCCCTACCTAAGGGACCTACCTCAGGGGAATACACGTTGACAGGACTTTGGCCTCTGTTGACCTGTTCTCCCCGCGACTCTGACCTCTATCATCGTCAACGGTCATCTCCCTCTACGGCCATCCCTTTTGCCGTGGACATCAGAATCACCTCCGCTACGACACACCTCGACGTGCCTGGTCCTTCGTTCCCACTAACAATCTCTGTCTAAGTTTTCGTGTGTCTTGTTCATTGTGTCGCAAGCCTACGCTATCCGAGCCATAACAAAGGCCGGAATTATATGTGTATTAGAAGGAATAAGAAAAAAATAACCTGAAAGACTTTATTACAATTTTAACTGTTCCTGAACTAAGGTTACGTCTACTGAAATAATACATAAAACGTTGTGACGCTACAGTGATACAAGGGTTACATCCCTTTGGGGGCAAGCGCCGAGATTCACCACACAAAGCAAGCGTTACTCATTGGTGGGAGGCCTAGAGATCGAAGGGAAAAAATAGGGGAAAAAGGCGCACATGATTTTTACTGGAAAAGACAGTGTGACACAAGCGAAACTTTAGTGAACAAAAACAGTGAACGAAGTGTTATACCAGAAGCGAGGTGAGTTTCTTTGGGGGCGAGGTCACGGAGTTAAAGCGATGTCGGACACTTCCATTGGAGGTAGTAGTGGAGGCAACTGACGGACAAGCGAGCTATCTACCTCAGGGAACCGTACCTCAGGGGGCCTGTAGAGCTCAGGGAGTTTTCCTGTGGGATTTGACTGCTCCTACAAGTCCTGTCTTGTCGGCGTCCCCTACCCAAGGGACCTACCTCAGGAATACACGTTGACAGGACTTTGGTCTCTGTTGACCTGTTCTCCAGCGACTCTGACCTCTATCATCGTCAACGGTCATCTCCTCTACGGCCATCCCTTTTGCCGGGACATCAGAATCACCTCCGCTACGACACACCTCGGACGTGCCTGGGCCTTCGTTCCCACTAACAATCTCTGTCTAAGTTCGTGTGTCTTGTTCATTGGGGTCGCAAGCCTTACGCTATCCGAGCCCCTAACAAAGGCCGGAATATATATGTGTATTAGAAGAATAAGAAATAATAACCGAAAGACTTATTAAACTTTAAAATGTTTTCCCGAACTAAGGTTACGTTACTGAAAAAATACATAAACGTTGTGACGCTACAGTGATACAAGGGTTACATCTTTGGGGGCAAGCGCCGAGATTCACCACACAAACAAGCGTTACATGGGCACTAAAAAACTAACAACTTTAACTTACATCATCGTGCAGATCTTTCATTCCTTAATTTGAATCCATCTCCCATTCCAATGGCGAACATATAATACCGAAAATTTCCATTTTAGCTAGCCATAAACGGGGTTTTTAGTTTAAATCAGATTATGTTAGGTTAGACGTGGGGTTTGATTTAGTAGATGATATCAAGGAAAAAAATGAAACTATCAAACTACTTCATAAAAAAGTGCGCGAAAAACTTATCTTTCGTGCGCCCAAATACACACAAGCCAGCCCCTAGCCCTAGCCCCTGTAGCGCGACGTGACCCCTGACCCTGCAGGTCAGACACGGGAAGTCAGGGGGGGCGACCCTGGTCGTCACACGAGCTTGGGCAGACGACTACAAAGCGATACCAAAGACCCCTACAAACGTAGAGTGTTTTTTGGCGATATTAAGCAGAAAAGGTCCCCAAAAAAAGAAAAAGATGATTTGTCGACCGAAACGAATTGCGTGTGTGAACGTAATCTCCGCACTACCGCAAGAACCGATTCTTGTTGACAAAAAAATGCCGAAAAACCTCGTGTGAACCGCCTTAGGTACTGACTTTTCGCAACCCGCGCTGCGTTACATAGAGGCCCCACGGGTTAGTGCACACACACGGTGCCGGGAAACATTAAAACTTCCCCCTTCAGTTCCCCAAGGAACAAACAGCAC
>JACEEZ010013215.1:0-27500 GCA_016584305.1 Chionoecetes opilio
ATCCAAAAGCCCCCGGCCCGAGTGACCCTCTCTGTGAACTTGTGCAGCTCTCTGGTCACACTAGCCCTGTGTCGGGGTAGCGGGTGGCATCGGGACAAGGGACATCGGGACTTTAAGGACGGCAGCCTACACCTGCGTCAAGATCCGCCACTACCTGCCATATCACCTCTGATGTCTGGCACATTTCCCCCTTTATAGCATTAATTCAATTAATACTACACTACACTACACAGGGCCTACATAAATTTTGTGCATTGTCTCCTTCCAAGATGGTTCGTTTGTAAATCTGGCAACACTGAGCGAGTCAGCTGACGTCCGTCCTCACGACAACACTGTCAGCCTGTGAGTGTGCCAGCCTTATTTTTGTTCTGGGGTTGTTCTTTCTCGTTTCAGTGCGTAGTTAGTGCGGAGTCATTAAGGAGCTTTAAAGGGAGGCTAGATAAGTTCATGGATGGGGATGAAGGGTGGATGTAGGTAGTGGTAACAGGAGCTACCTCGTGTAGGTCTCACGGCCTCTTGTAGCTTCTTTATGTTCTTATGTGTCACCCGCCTCACGTCTTCTAGTCAGCTACCACACTTAATTGTGATAGCCTCGCAGAACTTCACATCAGATTCATCCTGAAATCTTAGCAAGGCAGGTGAGACCCACATCCCACACTGGGGGTAGTGAACATGGCGACGGTCAAGGTTATTTTATACTCAAAATAACCAATAGAATAACCGGGTATTATTTTACAGTAGGACCGAAATTCCCTACACAATTAGGAGTCTGGTTTCTGTTTACCTTATTGGATTCTAGGAAACATTATCTCTATGAGCTTCCGTCGCAAATAATTACTTTTGGAGATATGACAATCATGTACTTTATAGGGAGGCGAGAGACAAGTGTTTACGTGCCTCTCACTCTTCTTCCTCTTGTGACCTGCATCGCCTCTGTTCTTCCCTTGCCGCTGACACATTTTTAATGCAGATTTGGCTTTAGTTAGGAGGTTAAAGCGTGGGATTAGGTTAGATTAGTTTAGTGAGTCTAAAGGTGAGGTTAGGTTAGTTTAATTTTCATATCCTATACACTCCTTCCTATTAAAAAAATCTTATATCTCCGAAAGTAGTGATTTGCGACGGAAGTTCATAGAGAGAATGTTTCTTAGAATCCAATAAGGTAAACAGAAACCACACTCCCAATTCCAATGAACTGAAACTCGAGAAATGCCAGTGGTCGCTAGAAGTTTTAACTCAAAGGTTGGTCTACTTGTGTTTTGGCTCCGCGACTAATATTTTTCATAAATTAATTTCGCGATAAACATTGATGCACCGCATCTGAATACCAAAAAATATAGTTCTTCTGTTGTTCTACTAATTATATGGATGACATGCATTACGATGGAACGTTCTATAATAGCAATTTAATGCAAATTACTCGCCTCGAGTAGCAAAGCTTAATATATTTTTTACATGTATATTGTGGCATGTAAAATTTGGGCGATGTTCACACTGTTTTCTAAGACAGTACTGCTGCGTCTGGCAAACGCTTGTCAAAATACAATAAGCAATGCCTTGGAAAAACGAAGAATAAAGAATGCCGAAATCGGCTTGTTGCTGCGACAATGTAGGTTATAATGGGCCCCAGACATAACTACGTCACGGTTTGTTTACATCGGTGCATTGTGGGGATAAGGCGGGGTCGCCGCGGGTGGACCTACGAAGGGAAAACTACGGCGATGGAAGAATTTCGAGTTATTTTGCGCGAAATTGATATTCCAGGTGCTATATTACTGTGCTCTGTTCTCCCTGAGAACACTATAGAGAAGATCTGAGGTAATGGCTGATGTGCAGAGGCTTCTAAACCAAGAAAACAGAGTCATAACAGCCTCGTCAAAAGGTAAGCAACTGGTAGGTACGTAATGTGTCCCTATCACTTGCTTACTTCTTAATGAGACTCTGCTGTGACTGTTTTCCTGGTTTAGAAGCCTCTGCACATCAACCATCACCTCAGGTCTTCTCTATGTTGTCAGCGAGCACGGAAATACAGCACCTGGAATATCAATTTCGACCAAAACAACTCTAAAACTTTTCATCGTCGTAGTCTTCTCTTTGTAGGTTGTACATATTCATGGTTATGATAGTATTAAAATACCTTATTGATTGAGTTCCTTTTGTTGTCTTTCCTCATAATAAGTAGTGGTACATCATGGTTTAAGTGTTACTTGACGAGCCAATGAATACTATTGGTTACCGGTCATTTCGCCCACACGTCAATTCGCCCACAAGACATTTCGCCCACATGTAAGAGTCAATTCGCCCACTCTTAAGTCAATTCGCCCACACGATGGGTAATGTCACCGTGGTTATGCAACTTGTTTATGGATGGAGTAATAAGATAAATCAAAGCAAAGGTTGTTGATGTTGGTATAGACTCAAGAGTATGGTATCCGGTCATTTCGCCCACATGCCATTTCGCCACACCATGGAGTCATTTCGCCCACACTATGGAGTCTAGGAGCTAGGAGGCTAGGTTATATTTGTTTAGTGTGTCGAGAACCCCCCCAACCCCCGCTAGGAGGTTAGCTAGGTTAGGTTAGGGTAGGTTGGATTTGGGTAGTTTAGGTTAGATATGGTTAGGTTAGGTTAGGTTAGATTTGGTTAGGTTAGGTTAGATTTGGTTAGGTTAGGTTATCGGTGGGTCAAGCCCCCTGCTAGGGTAGGTTAATTTTGGTTAGGTTAGGTTTATTTTGGTTAGGCAATTTTCTCTAGATATAAGGAAATTACCCTAGATCTAGGGAATTTTACCCCCCCTACACAACTCTTTAATTACGTGTTTCTGACGCATAATGTGTTCCCCAACCGAAAACCCCGCATTCCCACAGGTCCCCAAACTTGTTTGGGGGAAGTGGGAGAGTATGGGCAAACACTAGAAATTTACCGTCATTTCGCCCAAGGTTACTGGTGGTTCATTCCATTTCTGCCAGAGGAAGATATAGTTACATGACTCCATGACATGGATCGTGTGGGCGAATTGACTTTAGAGTGGGCGAATTGACTCTTACATGTGGGGAATTGACTCTTACATGTGGGCGAATTGACTCTTACATGTGGGCGAATTGACGTGTGGGCGAAATGACCGGTAACCAAGAGTATTCATTGGCTCGTCAAGTAACACTTAAACCATGATGTACCACTACTTATTATGAGGAAAGACAACAAAAGGAACTCAATTAATAAGGTATTTTAATACTATCATAACCATGAATATGTACAACCTACAAAGAGAAGACTACGACGATGAAAATTTTTCGAGTTGTTTTGGGCGAAATTGATATTCCAGGTGCTATATTTCCGTGCTCGCTGACAACATAGAGAAGACCTGAGGTGATGGTTGATGTGCAAAGGCTTCTAAACCAGGAAAACAGTCACAGCAGAGTCTCATTAAGAAGTAAGCAAGTGGTAGGGACACATTACGTACCCACCAGTTGCTCCCCATTTGACGAGGCTCTGTTATGACTCTGTTTTCTTGGTTTAGAAGCCTCTGCACATCAGCCATTACCTCAGGTCTTCTTCATAGTGTTGTCAGCGAGAACAGAGCACAGTAATATAGCACCTGGAATATCAATTTCGCGCAAAATAACTCGAAATTCTTCCATCGCCGTAGTTTTCCCTTCGTAGGTCCACCCGCGGCGACCCCGCCTTATCCCCACAATGCACCGATGTAAACAAACCGTGACGTAGTTATGGGTAGGGTCCATTGTGGAGGCGACGTGCCGCGGCGGGGAGTGGTGGGCGGGGAGATTGTGGCGGGGAGATTGAATAAAAACATTACGACTTCACGCGTCGACTCATTGCACTTCCAGGCTTTCTATCTGATTGATACACAATAATAACAGGAAAATATGACTGCCTAGGTATAGATAACTTCTAAACATTCGTTATTGACTATATAATATCATAGAGTAGCATTTACCTCGCCTCCTCAACTATAACCTATTTGGTTATATACAATGTTTTACAGAATCAGGCTTCTATACAATATACATATAGAAGAAAATAGTTCTTAATATTATACTTTTGTGTTTTAAGTGCAGTGGAATAAGCCCATATTTTTCTTTCAAGTTGACCAACTTTTCACCAAATTGTGAGTTAAAACTGCCAGCGACCCCTGGCATTTCGGAGTTGCAGTTCTCTCTAATTGTGTAGGCAGTTTCGGTCCTAGTGTAAAAATTTACCCACGTTCGTTGTAAACAAACCAAAGTATATACTGTGGTGGTGTGGGGGAACTCATGATGTAATGGGTGAGAGCGGTGGGTAAAAATTTTGTTTATGACTGTTGGAAGCTTTTCAGACAAGTTTGATTTTTTTTTCGCTTAATATGTGATGCTTTCCCTAATGGAGATAGTTTTTTCCTGTGCAAGCATAAATTAAACTAACCTAATCTAACCTAACCCTCAAACTAACATAACCTAACCTAGCCTATAAAAAATATAATGTTTGCACAACATTTCATTGTTACTTCCACACTCGTTCTGACCTATAGAAACAGTAGAAAGGCAAAAATATACTTTAATCTAGATACAGTCATGTTCTCAATGTTAGCCGAGGTGTGTGGTGCCGCTGCTGTGGGTGGCACCTCTCACCCTTGACGGGGTGTTACCTGGTTGAGCCACACCCACCTGGCTGCCCCCTAGACACGCCAGGGTAGAAATGATTGACCCAGTATAGGGATATGATACATCTGTCACATTTATTAGGAACATGAGTAAGCAATGTGTTTTATGAATGAGCTAATGGATATGTCGGTATATACAGTAAGTGCAGTTTAAACCAATACACGGTCGGTGGTTTAAGTATCCTGAACGATTCGTTCTCATCATAAGGGTCTTTCTGGTAAATCTAGAGTCTTCCCGCCCTTTTAGTAGGGTTTTTTCTCTCGGGCAGTTNGATGTCAGGTAAGTGGGGATAAAGTGGAGTAGTAGTGTTAAGTAACAGGAACTACCTCGTGTAGGTCTCACTGTCTCTTCCCAGCTAACCATCACCGGCGGGCCGACGTAGGCTGTAGAGCGGCGAACGGCGGCCGCCGGCGGCAAATTTACCTCCGTCAGCCCTCCGAAGGCCCGCTGGTGTATTTTCAGACGGGATAATTTACTATGTTGAAAATTAATGTACAGAATTTCAAGAATTGAATATTTCTATGTGTAAACATTTTGAAACAAGTTATATGATTATCTTGATGTAGTATTACATCAGTAGTGACAAGCAGCGGCAACTTGACGTCAATCCTCCGGAGGCCAGCTAGTACCCAGCAAACACAAAGACGGAGGGCCTCCGGAGGCCCTCCGTATGTCTTACCGGCGGCCCGACGGAAGTGTACGACGTAGGGCCGCTGGGAATTTGCTCAGAGGCTCACCGGCGGGCCGCTCCCAGCGGCCCGCCGTAGGGCATATGACCATTTGCTGCTGTTATATTAACTGATTGAGGAATATTTATGGTTATACTTTCTAAGTATATTGCAGATATAGTAATGTTTTAAGGGGTGTTGCACAACCCATTAGCCGATTAATAGACTAATGGGCTGTTCAACACTTATAAAAACATTACGATATCTGCAATATACTTAGAAAGTATAACCATAAATATTCCTATGTCGTTATCCAGTAATACGATGAAAAGGAGATCATAATTGCTACGGACATTGTTTATTTCATAAGTACAAAAACATTTTCGCTATTGGGTTTACATGCTGGTGTACGTGGAACACTGTACAGCCATGTAGAAGGATATTGATTGCGGCGAACAGCATATCCATCCACCCGCTTTTGCGTTCTCCAAGTAACTGATTTGAAGTGATTTCACTCACTGTCACTGACACAACGCTGCCGAGGAATTCCTAAAAAAACGTGTCGTACTGCAATCATTTATATCATTCAGTCTATTTCGATATAATGAAGGAGCGAAAACATGTTATAACTAAGTTCTCATTATGTTATCGACTGGTTAAGGGTGATAATTTAGGCCTTTTGTGGGTTTTTAACCCTTTGTAATGACTATCGTACGTCTGGCAGTTTAGTGCATTGATAGCTGGGAATTCAAATAATATTCTGTGCTAAATCATGATATTAATCATATTATCCATGTTAATTCTCCATCATCTACATATTCCTTATTAGGTGTAGGGTGGTGTGGGGGGACACCGTACTATTAGTGGAAAAATATTCATAAAAAATCCATTTTTTACCTGAGAGAGTGCACACTGTGCCCAAAACAAACTTCACAATATGGCCCACCTATGGTACCCTCATGAATACTTAACTCAGATAATAAGGGTCATTTAAGGTTTTTTATAAATTTTTGGCACCTCGTCCGGTGTCCCCCCCACGAGGGGGGACACCGGATCAGGTATGGGGGGGCACTGTATGATATTTTTAAACTCATATTACATCAAACATTATTGTGTTTTTTTTGCCTGAAATCAACATATATGCTAAGCCTAGACACCCACCATTATTATTAGGTGATGAAATGAAAGATAAGCTCATATAAAATAGCATTTATTAAAAGATAGGTCTAGGTATTTTTATGCTCACTATTCAGAAGTGCATCATGAAGGCATGCAGCGGGGGAAACACCTTCACCAGGTCAGCCTGCCTCTTGGTGATGCCCTTGGAGGTCACCAGGACACCCTTGCACTGTTCTGGATCAACAGAAGCTTCATCTAGGATGGTAGGGAAGGTGAACGTGTCTCGGGTGTTAGCGGACTTCATCCGGAGGAAAGAAAGGTTTAATTTTCCATCCTCCATGATGGCCAACACCTGAGCAACATAGCACACTAATGTGCCCACACCCCTTCCCTCCTCCAGCTTCAGCTGAACCAGAACAAAGTCCCCCACCTGTGATGTTTTCGCAGCAAAAGGGTATGATGCTGCAGTCCAAGTGCCCTCGTCGTCCACCTCATCCGAGTACTCGGAGGAGTCGTCCAGCTGAAGTCGGACATCATCAACCTCCTCCTCGTCAGTGGTGTCTTCTCCGGACAGGCACAGACTTCTTCCGCTGTGGACCCTTCTTCTTTCCCAATGTTTTCTTTTCAGCCGCTGCCTTCTTTTTGTCTTCCAGCTTCTGCCTCTTCTCTGCCTTCAACCTCAGGTCAGATATTGCCTCCTCATTCTCGGTTAAAATGCAGGCCCGCACCCTCTTCCGTCCCTTCCATAAGGACGAGGATTAGCCTTAGGGAACGCGCTGACACACTCGGGGTTAAGTCTGTCTGTTGAGAAGGGTGTCCTGGGGTGGCAGGGGTGCGTCGTGTGCTCGGGCCCGGGGTGGCAGGGTGCATCGTGCTGGGGCCCGGGGTGGCAGGCTCTGTCGTGCTGGGGCTCGGGGTGGCAGGCTTTGTCGTGCTGGGGCCCGGGGTGGCAGGGGGCGTCGTGCTGGGGCCCGGGG
Source organism: Chionoecetes opilio (assembly GCA_016584305.1). Lineage (NCBI taxonomy): Eukaryota > Metazoa > Arthropoda > Malacostraca > Decapoda > Majidae > Chionoecetes > Chionoecetes opilio. Next base: position 7,423 of record JACEEZ010013215.1, read on the forward strand.
TGGCAGGCTCTGTCGTTGCTGGGGCCCGGGGTGGCAGGCTCTGTCGTGCTGGGTGCTCGGGTGTGGCAGGCTCTGTCGTGCTGGGGCCCGGGTGGCAGGCACATCATCTAGCCTGGGAGACACAGCGGAAGGGGTATAGCTTCTGAGGTATGGCCTTCAGCCAGTCGCGCCTCTCCATCTGAACTTCTCCATCAGAAGAAGTTGGAGTAACTTCCACTACAAATTCTGGTGGTGCCGGTCGCTCGTTACATGCGCTCCTACAACACATCATCTGGGAAGATGTTGCGATTGAGTGGCCATATACCAGTCGCCGGAAACCACTGAGAATGTTGGAGGGGGTAGTTGGCTTTGGTCCATGCCTCAGAACAACTCTGGCAACTTGTGGACTGTTATGTGCTCGTTAGGGTGCATGAGCGCGTGGTCGTTCAGTAGGCACGTCCGGAATGTCTTAAAGGGACCAAAGACACTCACATCCAATGGCTGGAGTTTGTCTGTTGTATGCGGAGGCAAGGTAACAATCACGATACCATGCATTATCGCAAACTCACAGGCTGAATGTTCATGTGACATTCAGCATTGTCCATGATCAGAAGAATCTTGTTCTCTACAGAAGAAACAAGACTTCTCATGGAGATGGCTGAAGTGTCTGCACGAAGCATTCACCATTCATCCAGCCACTAGGATGCAATATCCCTTTGGAACCAAAGATCGTGTTCCTCATGAAAGCGGCCCGGGATTCCATCGGCATCTGGGAATTATAAACACTGGAGGGATGGACTGCCCCACAGCATTTATAATGCCCACAAACGTCATGCTGTCACCGCGTTCACGAGTTACCTGCGTGGCTACTGGCTGGCCTCTCGCACACATCAACCTTGACTGGCTTCATAACAGTCGACAATGACTCTCATCCAATTGTATATCCGGTCCGGCGTGAATGTGTACTTCTCCAAAGCTAATGTGTAAGCCTTAAAGAAGGTTTCCACATTGACTTTGTTGAAGGCAACAATCCTGGCAATGGACATGCCTTCCGGAGCCTTCAATACAAGGTTTGGATGACGGTTCATGAAGGCATAGTACCTACCGTTGAGTATTGATATGTGTTGATAATATGTTGGAAGTTATTGAAATAAGGGAAAATATGATCTTGTGCACATGTTATCCCGTAATCTTTGCTCGGTTAATTAATCAAATGTTATTTTTATATGATACTAGCTGCACACATAGACTAACTGATAACCTTTTTCCATGTAAACTCCTTCCTATGTACGTATCTCATCTTTATTTCTATGTATCTCTGGGTGTTCCTGATTAAGCTGGAAATATTTGAAATAAACTGAAATATGATAATTTCTATAAACTATTATAAAAACTTCTATAACAGTTTTTAATAGCTTGAACAGGCCTAATAATAGTGATGGTACCGATATTGAGATACTATGTATATTACTGTGTTAATATATATAATATGAAATGAATATTTCCCACTTACAAATACGTACCAGCGCCCAGCGGGCCTCCGGAGGATTGACGTCAAGTTGCCACTGCTTGTCACTACTGATGTAATACTACAGCAAGATAATCATATAACTGTTGTTTCAAAATGTTTACACATAGAAATATTCAATTCTTGAAATTCTGTACATTAATTTCAACATAGTAAATTATCCCGTCTGAAAATACACCAGCGGGCCTCCGGAGGTAAATTTGCCGCCGGCGGCCACCGTTCGCCGCTCTACGGCCTACGTCGGCCCGCCGGTGATGGTTAGCTGGGTAGGTATTTGTATAAGTGGGAAATATTCACTTCATATTATATATATTAACACAGTAATATACATAGTATCTCAATATCGGTACCATCACTATCATTAGGCCTGTTCAAGCTATTAAAAATTGTTATAAAAGTTTTTATAATAGTTTATAGAAATTATCATATTTCAGTTTATTTCAAATATTTCCAGCTTAATCAGGAACACCCAGAGATACATATAAATAAAGATGAGATACGTACATAGGAAGGAGTTTACATGGAAAAAGGTTATCAGTTAGTCTATGTGTGTAGCTAGTATCATATAAAAATAACACTTGATTATCCGAGCAAAGATTACGGGATAACACAAGGTCATATTTTCCCTTATTTCAATAATTTCCAACATATTATCAACACATATCAATACTCAACGGTACACCTAATAAGGAATATGTAGATGATGGAGAATTAACATGGATAATATCATGATTTAGAATAGAATATTATTTGAAATCGTAATATTACGCAGCTATCAATGCACTAAACTGTCAGACGTACGATAGCCATTACAAAGGGTTAAAAACCCACAAAAGGCCTAAATTATCACCCTTAACCAGTCGATAACATAATGAGAACTTAGTTGTAACATGTTTTTGCTCCTTCATTATGTCGAAATAGACTGAATAATATAAATAATTGCAGTACGACACGTTTTTTTAGGAATTCCTCGGCAGCGTTGTGTCAGTGACTCAGTGAAATCAGTTACTTGGAAAACGCACAAGCGGGTGGTTGTTATGTTGTTCGCCGCAATCAATATCCTTCTACATGGCTGTACAGTGTTCCACGTACACCAGCATGTAAACCCAATAACGAAAATGTTTTTGTACTTATGAAATAAACAATGTCCGTAGCAATTATGATCTCCTTTTCATCGTATTACTGGATAACGACATAGGAATATATATGGTTATACTTTCTAAGTATATTGCAGATATCGTAATGTTTTTATAAGTGTTGAACAGCCCATTAGTCTATTAATCGGCTAATGGGTTGTGCAACACCCCTTAAAACATTACTATATCTGCAATATACTTAAAAAGTATAACCATAAATATTCCTCAATCAGTTAATATAACAGCGGCAAATGGTCATATGCCCTACGGCGGGCCGCTGGGAGCGGCCCGCCGGTGAGCCTCTGAGCAAATCCCCAGCGGCCCTACGTCGTACACTTCCGTCGGGCCGCCGGTATGACATACGGAGGGCCTCCGGAGGCCCTCCGTCTTTGTGTTTGCTGGGTTGTAGCTTCCATATTTTCTTATGTTCTTATTGTTATGCAACTATAGGATCTGAATACCTGGGAGGGAGGCTGACGGAGTAACACCACCTGGGAGGGAGGTTTCCTCGGAAACCGGAGGAAACTACCTCGTGTAGGTCTCGCGGCCTCTTGTAGCTTCCTTATTTTCTTATGTTTTCTTATGTTCTGACGGAGTAACACCACCTGGGAGGGAGGCTGACGAAGTATATCACCACCTGGGAGGGAGGCTGACGAAGTATATCACCACCTGGGAGGGAGGCTGACGAAGTATACCACCACCTGGGAGGGAGGCTGACGAAGTATATCACCACCTGGGAGGGAGGCTGACGAAGTATACCACCACCTGGGAGGGAGGCTGACGAAGTATATCACCACCTGGGAGGGAGGCTGACGAAGTATACCACCACCTGGGAGGGAGGCTGACGAAGTATATCACCACCTGGGAGGGAGGCTGACGAAGTATACCACCACCTGGGAGGGAGGCTGACAAAGTATACCACCACCTGGGAGGGAGGCTGACGAAGTATACCACCACCTGGGAGGGAGGCTGACGAAGTATACCACCACCTGGGAGGGAGGCTGACGAAGTATATCACCACCTGGGAGGGAGGCTGACGAAGTATACCACCACCTTGGAGGAAGGCTGACAAAGTATACCACCACCTGGGAGGGAGGCTGACGAAGTATACCACCACCTGGGAGGGAGGCTGACGAAGTATACCACCACCTGGGAGGGAGGCTGACGAAGTATACCACCACCTGGGAGGGAGGCTGACAAAGTATAGGGTGGGGTGGGGTCACACCGAACGGGGGGATCACCGTACGAAGGCTACAACGCGAAAATTAATTCAAATTTCGCGCCACCATGCCACCACGGATGCAGCGCCACCCTCAGTGAACTACATGCGAGCAACAGGGTAGACTTCATGACTAAAGGCCCCCATCCACGGTACGATTGGTCGTACGATCTGATCCGACAGACCTGATCCGATGGATTTCCTACCAACCACTAACTATCCGACCGCACCTCAGGACCAGTTCAGTTGGTGATAGAAACGGTGGAGAGTGGTTCCCATGATGGGTCTGTGCAACGAGGATCGAATTACTTTTGATGGAATCTGATGCCACAACTGAGCAGCGTAAACATCATCCGCGCTCGCACCAAATTTCATAGAGGCAATTATTTTCTTAATATATTTCCGGCACACACTTCTCATATTGTTGTTGTTTTTGTTACTGTTTCCACATTACCTAGCCTGACTGTCGCCCACTGTCGCTCCTGGAGTCTCTGCCAATACTTCATAAGCTGCATTTTTCTTATATTTATCCATTTACTTTTTGCTTTTTATTTCCCACAAACATTCAGTTTCTATATCATTGGATGAATTCTGTCCAAAAGTGCTTGTCATCAAAGAAACAATGGGCCCCAGACATAACTACGTCACGGTTTGTTTACATCGGTGCATTGTGGGGATAAGGCGGGGTCGCCGCGGGTGGACCTACGAAGGGAAAACTACGGCGATGGAAGAATTTCGAGTTATTTTGCGCGAAATTGATATTCCAGGTGCTATATTACTGTGCTCTGTTCTCCCTGAGAACACTATAGAGAAGATCTGAGGTAATGGCTGATGTGCAGAGGCTTCTAAACCAAGAAAACAGAGTCATAACAGCCTCGTCAAAAGGTAAGCAACTGGTAGGTACGTAATGTGTCCCTATCACTTGCTTACTTCTTAATGAGACTCTGCTGTGACTGTTTTCCTGGTTTAGAAGCCTCTGCACATCAACCATCACCTCAGGTCTTCTCTATGTTGTCAGCGAGCACGGAAATACAGCACCTGGAATATCAATTTCGACCAAAACAACTCTAAAACTTTTCATCGTCGTAGTCTTCTCTTTGTAGGTTGTACATATTCATGGTTATGATAGTATTAAAATACCTTATTGATTGAGTTCCTTTTGTTGTCTTTCCTCATAATAAGTAGTGGTACATCATGGTTTAAGTGTTACTTGACGAGCCAATGAATACTATTGGTTACCGGTCATTTCGCCCACACGTCAATTCGCCCACAAGACATTTCGCCCACATGTAAGAGTCAATTCGCCCACTCTTAAGTCAATTCGCCCACACGATGGGTAATGTCACCGTGGTTATGCAACTTGTTTATGGATGGAGTAATAAGATAAATCAAAGCAAAGGTTGTTGATGTTGGTATAGACTCAAGAGTATGGTATCCGGTCATTTCGCCCACATGCCATTTCGCCAAAACCATGGAGTCATTTCGCCCCACTATGGAGTCTAGGAGCTAGGAGGCTAGGTTATATTTGTTTAGTGTGTCGAGAACCCCCCCCAACCCCCGCTAGGAGGTTAGCTAGGTTAGTTTTGTTTAGGTTAGGTTAGGGTAGGTTGGATTTGGGTAGTTTAGGTTAGATATGGTTAGGTTAGGTTAGGTTAGATTTGGTTAGGTTAGATTTGGTTAGGTTAGATTTGGTTAGGTTAGGTTAGATTTGGTTAGGTTAGGTTATCGGTGGGTCAAGCCCCCTGCTAGGGTAGGTTAATTTTGGTTAGGTTAGGTTTATTTTGGTTAGGCAATTTTCTCTAGATATAAGGAAATTACCCTAGATCTAGGGAATTTTACCCCCCCTACACAACTCTTTAATTACGTGTTTCTGACGCATAATTTGTTCCCCAACCGAAAACCCCGCATTCCCACAGGTCCCCAAACTTGTTTTGGGGGAAGTGGGAGAGTATGGGCAAACACTAGAAATTTACCGTCATTTCGCCCAAGGTTACTGGGTGGTTCATTCCATTTCTGCCAGAGGAAGATATAGTTACATGACTCCATGACATGGATCGTGTGGGCGAATTGACTTTAGAGTGGGCGAATTGACTCTTACATGTGGGCGAATTGACTCTTACATGTGGGCGAATTGACTCTTACATGTGGGCGAATTGACGTGTGGGCGAAATGACCGGTAACCAGAGTATTCATTGGCTCGTCAAGTAACACTTAAACCATGATGTACCACTACTTATTATGAGGAAAGACAACAAAAGGAACTCAATTTAAAAAGGTATCTTAATACTATCATAACCCTGAATATGTACAACCTACAAAGAGAAGACTACGACGATGAAAAATTTTTCGAGTTGTTTGGGCGAAATTGATATTCCAGGTGCTATATTTCCGTGCTCGCTGACAACATAGAGAAGACCTGAGGTGATGGTTGATGTGCAAAGGCTTCTAAACCAGGAAAACAGTCACAGCAGAGTCTCATTAAGAAGTAAGCAAGTGGTAGGGACACATTACGTACCCACCAGTTGCTCCCCATTTGACGAGGCTCTGTTATGACTCTGTTTTCTTGGTTTAGAAGCCTCTGCACATCAGCCATTACCTCAGGTCTTCTTTATAGTGTTGTCAGCGAGAACAGAGCACAGTAATATAGCACCTGGAATATCAATTTCGCGCAAAATAACTCGAAATTCTTCCATCGCCGTAGTTTTCCCTTCGTAGGTCCACCCGCGGCGACCCCGCCTTATCCCCACAATGCACCGATGTAAACAAACCGTGACGTAGTTATGGGTAGGGTCCATTCATCTTGGTAATCCTCTCGCGACGCTGTCAGTGGCGAAACTGACGGCTGGCCTCACGATCAGCACACTCACGGTGCGATCCGGTCTGAACCGGATGATCTGTCGGATCTAAAAACCAAACACTGCTTGGTCGCATCCGACCAGCTGTCAGTCGGTCGGACAGACCAAAATCACCCCACTCACGATCCAATCTGGTTGGATCCAACCAGATCTGTCCGATGGTCGTAAGACCAGATCGCACCGTGGATGGGGGCCTTAAGAGGTAGGGTGGGGTGGGGTCACACCGAACTGGGGGGATCACAGTCAAAAATTTATAAAAAACCTTAAATGACCCTCATTATCTGAGTTAAGTATTCATGAGGGTACCATAGGTGGGCCATATTGTGAAGTTTGTTTTGGGCACAGTGTGCACTCTCTCAGGTAAAAAATGGATTTTTTATGAATATTTTTCCACTAATAGTACGGTGTCCCCCCACACCACCCTACCACCACCTGGGAGGGAGGCTGACGAAGTATACCACCACCTGGGAGGGAGGCTGACGAAGTATATCACCACCTGGGAGGGAGGCTGACGGAGTAACACCACCTGGGAGGGAGGCTGACGAAGTATACCACCACCTGGGAGGGAGGCTGACGAAGTATATCACCACCTGGGAGGGAGGCTGACGGAGTAACACCACCTGGGAGGGAGGCTGACGAAGTATACCACCACCTGGGAGGGAGGCTGACGAAGTATACCACCACCTGGGAGGGAGGCTGACGAAGTATATCACCACCTGGGAGGGAGGCTGACGAAGTATATCACCACCTGGGAGGGATATATTAGTGCAGTGGCAAGTGACTGCCGACTATATAATTATAGTGTTATCTACGGTACAGTATATAGTAGAAAGTTGTAGGACACTTGACTCATATGTTGTGCTTATAGCCCCTTCTAACTTTTCTGAAATCATGGATGTAGAAATGTAAGTATTAACGCCACCACACGTCTGTAAACAGAAAAAAAAGTTGTCCTGGCGACTTTACTGTTATCTACGGTACCAAGGATAGTATAAAGTTTATACTATGCAGATTTTTAAAAACTATACATCTATTACATTTTAACATAGAAGCAAAACATGCAGATCAGTCTATAATTTATAATAATAAGAATTAGGAAGTGGCAGCCAGGCTGATGTGACGTCACGGCTGAGGTCCGCCTCCGACAGCGATGTTAATTGTACGATAATTATCATACATGTACGATAATTTGACTATTCCTACGATGTACTACTTACGATGCATGGCTGAGAATCGTATACGAAAATACGAGAATTGACTCATAAATAAAATTACATTATGAAGTCATACAAAAATTGTCATCGCACAAAAAAAGAAAAAAAATCGATCGATGTCAATTTTTGCGAAAAAGAGAGAGTTTTGAGTTTGACTTTGGATTGAATCTACCTACCTACGGTACCGGTAGTCTAGCTATTATTTATTTTGATAAAAAGAAGAAGTATTCTTATATATGGTATGCTGAATTCAATGCAGTATAAAGTCATTTACTTACTATATTATTTTCCCTAAGGTTGTACGATAATAATCTATCTGAAAATACGATAATTGTGGTGGCTGGGTACGACAATGATGGGTACAAAAGTTGGCCTCCCTGCAGAGCCCGTCTGCGTGTGACGTCACTGTTAGCAACAAAGACCAAACTCGCTCGCAGAAGGAAGTCAAGGAACTGCGCTTCAGAGTTTTTCCGTGTTTTCTCCTGTGTAGCAGTAACACCGCGGCGCCCCGAGGATGGGAGCCGTGCTGGGAGTATGCAGCGCAGCGCAGGTGAGTGTGGCGGCCCGGGTAATAGGGTGGGAGAGGGAAATACAGAGATATAGCGTGATGCGTGACAGCGAGCAGGAAGCCCCTTGGTAGTCAGCTGATCGTGGCTCACGGCTTACAGGCCTTAAAAGACGCAGCCTTGCTAGCCTGCCTGTGTGCTGCTGCGGCCTCTTCATCAATGCTGCATGGCTCGGTAACATGGCTCACTTATGACTGAAGACCATGTATAAGTTATTTGTTTCATTGTTCCTGAAGTGTTCAGAGTGGGCCAGGGTTGTGTGTGCAGCAAGGCCATGGCCCTGGCGCCTGGCTGCCTGGGCCACCCTGATGAGCTGGGCTGCCTGCTTGTTGTTATCCTTTGTGGGTCCTCCTCCTGAGCCTTAGAGTAGCTATGTGGGAAAACATTTCAAAATTGTTAAATGCTATTGCAAGAGGTATCAGTGGAAAGGTCTTGAAACAAACTTTCCAATGACACCAAGATGACCCTCCTAGGACCTAAAATAAGAAAGTTACATCAAATAGAAGTTCGCCTTTTGGGCATATTTTTGTCTTATAAAACAATAGGATTATTGTGACCGATAAAAATTTGGCATAATGAACACTCATGGTTAGGTTAGGTTAGGTTAGGTTTTTTTTTTTTGGTTTGCGCAAAATAAAACTAGCACCATTAGAACAAGCACCTATTGTAGGCCAAGAAAAAGTAGTTGGTGTCTCTGAAAACGAACGTGAAACTCTCCTCCATAATTACCAAACAAACAAACAGAACGAACGAACAACGAAATGAAAAACAGTGCATTGACATCGATTACAGATAGCCTGATAAAATTGTTGCTACTCGATATAAACTTATCAAATTCGACATAGACGGACAAATAACTAAAGAAACTTATTTGATTAGTTTCAAGATTAATTTCACTCGCCTTCACCAAAATTGACGAGCGTTTTGGCGACCTGTCACGAAACACATCTCCATTTCCGCGGAATGTACGTGATTTCAGAAATGTTCCGAGAATTTTCGAGAATTGTTTCTGCAACGAGTTGAGGGGTCAATGTGTGTACTACGTCATCAAATCATGTGTAAGCTCGTGCAATCACAGGAAAACACACAAAAAACTGATTTCTTAGGGGGTTCACAGCACAACTTTTGCGCTAAATTTTGCCAATTTCGATGAAAAGAAAACGGGGCCGAGCTGAAATGTTGACAAAGTTGTCAAGCGTGAAATCTGAGAATATGCACAGACCTACTTAGAGCAGCCGCAAGAAGTGTAGGTACAGGCAGTCTAAAGTGGGCACAAGCACAGTGACAACCACAACACGCTCGCTGGTTTTAAGTATCCTGAACGGTTCGTTCTCATCATAGGACTATTACTTACTCCTACAACAGCCGTCAGAAATTAAAATCAACACAAGGGGGTCTGGGGGCGCAACCTGCTACCCCCCAGCGAGGTTAGGTGGCTATGTTTTACCTTGTGGTGAACTTGTGGGTGGTGGCACTTACCTAGCCAATGCCCAGGCTAGATAAGTGAACTAGCGGGGGGGCAGCCCCCCCAGTTATGTCAGGAGAGTATTGGTCAATAGGGAGTATTGTATTAAACTGCAGTTTTACCCTTTCGTCCACCAAAATTCTCGTCCCGACACAAACCGGGAATTATTGCGGACGGTAACGGTTAGCTGGGTTACCGTTGGGTTAGATATGCAGAAACACGGGTAAAAAATATTAGATACATATCCAGTCATAGAAAATAGGAACACTAAAAAATATAAAAAGTTTTAACTCTGAACGTGAAAGACGAGAGTACCACAAAGCCTACAGAGTGAGGGAGAAATGCCCCACCTTGGGCATTGGGACCTACCCTCAACAAACTTTGGGCAGCCGCGGGAAGGCGGGGTTAATGCTGTAGTGGTCAAAATGACCATCTACACCGTTGTCACCATTATATAATATGTAAGAAAATATGTAAGTACTGGTTGGATCTGAATGACAACGCGTTAATATATTTCTAATTGTAATATATTTAACTCTTTACTGTCTCACTTGGTAATTATTATACATTCACAAGTTATCTTAATATTAAGTCTTCCTTCCCTCCTACCGATACGCACGCGTAGTGCTCAAGTCGTCATCCTAATATAGTTTACTATCTCTGGTAACTTCGGTTGCACTGTCACCACATTAACGATACGCACATGTAATGCTCAAGTCGTCATCCTAATATAGTTTACTATCTCTGGTAACTTCAATTGCACTGTTACCACTTTAACGATACGCACATGTAATGCTCAAGTCGTTATCCTAATATAATGTATACGTAGTCTATCCCACTTCCAACGTTTCCCTCTCACTTATTTCTTCTATTTCCTTCTTTCTCCTTGTCCTCACACGGCTGGCTGTGACATGTTGTAGTTGCCCCCTCTGCTAATTTGTGAGCACTTGGCCCCCTGGTCCGCCAACAGCATCCTACCTTGGGAACCTAAGTAATACACTTCATTAGTCCTGGTCAACAAAAGGAATCACCAGTAAGTCATGTCTACATCTCTAGTTAACAAACATTTCATAACATACCTTTACCAAGGGCGAGAATATCACCTCCCCACAGGCGACTTAACTCAATGAACGTCGAGCTGCTTCTAAAATTATCCTAACCTAGAATCCCCGTTCTCACCTCGTTTCGCTACGTGTCTAATTACTACTGGCTTAAAATATAAGCCTAACCAGTGATTCAGGAATGAGGCGTGGAGGAAAATTCCTCGTTAGCTTATTGATACTTATGTGTTATTTCATCTCTTCCCCTATTAATGTAATTTCTCTCGTTACACTTGCATTTCAGTTTGCTTACTGAACTTGCATTTCAGTTTGATACTATTGATTAATTTTTACTAAATGCTGTGTACAATTCTTGCCTTTCCCCCTTGGCTGTGGTGTGGTGCAGCTGGCGTGCTGCTGTGGGTCAGCGGCATGCAGCCTGTGCTGCGGCGCCTGCCCCTCATGCAAGAACTCTACCTCCAGCCGCATCATGTACGCTGTCATGATGCTGCTGGGCACCATCGTGGCCTGCATCATGCTCTCCCCCGGCCTGCAGACGGCACTGGCAAAGGTAACACAACGTTAACATGATGACAGGGTGACAAGGATTGGATCACAGATGTTCAGCCCCTGTCATACAGCTCCTTCCTGCAGCCTTGTCCTCGTCCTTGAGGTGTTGATGTGTGTGTGTTGATGCCTCAGCCTGAACCCTGGAGGGGAGGTCAGGGCTGTACAGGGTGATGTCAGGCCAGGGCAGGGCTGTACAGGGTGATGTCAGGCCAGGGCAGGGCTGTACAGGGTGATGTCAGGCCAGGGCAGGGCTGTACAGGGTGATGTCAGGCCAGGGCAGGGCTGTACAGGGTGATGCCAGGGCAGGGCTGTACAGGGTGATGTCAGGGCAGGGCAGGGCTGTACAGGGTGATGTCAGGCCAGGGCAGGGCTGTACAGGGTGATGTCAGGCCAGGGCAGGGCTGTACAGGGTGATGCCAGGGCAGGGCAGGGCTGTACAGGGTGATGTCAGGCCAGGGCAGGGCTGTACAGGGTGATGCCAGGCCAGGGCAGGGCTGTACAGGGTGATGCCAGGGCAGGGCTGTACAGGGTGATGTCAGGGCAGGGCTGTACAGGGTGATGCCAGGGCAGGGCAGGGCTGTACAGGGTGATGTCAGGCCAGGGCAGGGCTGTACAGGGTGATGCCAGGCCAGGGCAGGGCTGTACAGGGTGATGCCAGGGCAGGGCTGTACAGGGTGATGTCAGGGCAGGGCTGTACAGGGTGATGTCAGGCCAGGGCAGGGCTGTACAGGGTGATGTCAGGGCAGGGCAGGGCTGTACAGGGTGATGTCAGGCCAGGGCAGGGCTGTACAGGGTGATGTCAGGCCAGGGCAGGGCTGTACAGGGTGATGTCAGGCCAGGGCAGGGCTGTACAGGGTGATGTCAGGCCAGGGCAGGGCTGTACAGGGTGATGTCAGGCCAGGGCAGGGCTGTACAGGGTGATGTCAGGCCAGGGCAGGGCTGTACAGGGTGATGTCAGGCCAGGGCAGGGCTGTACAGGGTGATGTCAGGCCAGGGCAGGGCTGTACAGGGTGATGTCAGGCCAGGGCAGGGCTGTACAGGGTGATGTCAGGCCAGGGCAGGGCTGTACAGGGTGATGTCAGGCCAGGGCAGGGCTGTACAGGGTGATGTCAGGGCAGGGCAGGGCTGTACAGGGTGATGCCAGGGCAGGGCTGTACAGGGTGATGTCAGGGCAGGGCTGTACAGGGTGATGTCAGGCCAGGGCAGGGCTGTACAGGGTGATGTCAGGCCAGGGCAGGGCTGTACAGGGTGATGTCAGGGCAGGGCTGTACAGGGTGATGCCAGGGCAGGGCTGTACAGGGTGATGCCAGGGCAGGGCTGTACAGGGTGATGTCAGGCCAGGGCAGGGCTGTACAGGGTGATGCCAGGGCAGGGCTGTACAGGGTGATGTCAGGCCAGGGCAGGGCTGTACAGGGTGATGTCAGGCCAGGGCAGGGCTGTACAGGGTGATGTCAGGCCAGGGCAGGGCTGTACAGGGTGATGTCAGGGCAGGGCGGTACAGGGTGATGTCAGGCCAGGGCAGGGCTGTACAGGGTGATGTCAGGCCAGGGCAGGGCTGTACAGGGTGATGTCAGGGCAGGGCGGTACAGGGTGATGTCAGGCCAGGGCAGGGCTGTACAGGGTGATGTCAGGCCAGGGCAGGGCTGTACAGGGTGATGTCAGGCCAGGGCAGGGCTGTACAGGGTGATGTCAGGGCAGGGCTGTACAGGGTGATGTCAGGGCAGGGCTGTACAGGGTGATGTCAGGCCAGGGCAGGGCTGTACAGGGTGATGTCAGGGCAGGGCTGTACAGGGTGATGTCAGGCCAGGGCAGGGCTGTACAGGGTGATGTCAGGCCAGGGCAGGGCTGTACAGGGTGATGTCAGGCCAGGGCAGGGCTGTACAGGGTGATGTCAGGCCAGGGCAGGGCTGTACAGGGTGATGTCAGGCCAGGGCAGGGCTGTACAGGGTGATGTCAGGCCAGGGCAGGGCTGTACAGGGTGATGTCAGGGCAGGGCTGTACAGGGTGATGTCAGGGCAGGGCAGGGCTGTACAGGGTGATGTCAGGCCAGGGCAGGGCTGTACAGGGTGATGTCAGGCCAGGGCAGGGCTGTACAGGGTGATGTCAGGCCAGGGCAGGGCTGATTTGTAAAGACATGAAAAGTATAGTACATTTAGGACTGTTTGATATAAGGCTTTGACATTTAATTAGGCTTGATGTGTTATTTTTCTCATTTATTGGGATTTAGATAACTTATTAATAGATGTGTTTAGTCTAATGAAGCTCCTGAACAATAATGAAATGTTGAAAAAAATTCCAATTGTGTCTAGAGGGAGAGAGATCCTAATAAGTGTGCTGTTGGTGTAGTAGTTGAGTTATAGTGAGTTATAGTGTGCAGTTTGGCAAGCGTGGTAAAGTAGTGTTGTGTCGTGTGTGAGACGAGGCGTTGAGTCACCAGTCTGGAGGAAGCGACCCTTGTCTGTCAGGGGCTGCCACACCAAGGCTAAACATCATCTTACATGCATTGATATCAGATATTTCCAATGAACTTCATAGCAGTTTGTTATAAAGGGAGACTAGATACTAGAAGCAGCCTCCTGTGTATCAGGTAAGAGGGAGGAGAGTCAAGGGGCGGGAATCCTTACTGGGGACTTTTGTGTTTTTGCAAAATGAGAAAGAAGCAGAACAGACAGACCTATCAATTCTTTATTTTATATTTTAATCCTCAGTTCTTTCTTCTATGTAATGTTTGGCAGCTGCCTTGCGTGCACTGAAGGCTCAAACAAAGGGGCTAAACACTAGACAAACAGACTTTTGTGCTTTGTTTGCATGGGAAATGACACTACTGCCCGTATTCGTAGTCACATACCATCATTGTACGTGGTCATTGTTCACTTTTTGTCTTGTCCTAATTAAATCAATATGTCATGCCAGCTCTGTTGTGATTGCAATAGGAGTACTGTAGGATTGCTCTAGTACTTTCCATGGCAGCTACAAGATCAAGTGAATAATTTTGACCGAGTAGAAATGGAACAAAATCATAGCAATTACCACGAGCAATCATGGTAGGTGACTACCAATACGACCATAAGAGGCGAGGTATCTTGTTAGTCCCATTCTGTACCAGGCCGGGCAGGCGGAGAGACAGTGTGGTGGACCGTGTGTGTGAGGGCTGTGGGGGCTGCACGGTGAAGCAGCCCGGCTGACCCCACCACAGTGTGACTAAGAACCCAATGTGGTGGTGTGTGAGGCTGCCACAAGATACCCACCTCACCACCACTGCCACCTGCTAGCCTTGGCCTTGCCGTGATGAGTGGTGTTTGATAGAAGTTTTTAAGTGGATAAAGGGATACAATAAAGGTTCAAGGCCCAAGGGATACAATAAAGGTTCAAGGCCCAAGGGATACAATAAAGGTTCAAGGCCCAAGGGATACAATAAAGGTTCAAGGCCCAAGGGATACAATAAAGGTTCAAAGGCCCAAGGGATACAATAAAGGTTCAAGGCCCAAGGGATACAATAAAGGTTCAAGCCCCAAGGGATACAATAAAGGTTCAAGCCCCAAGGGATACAATAAAGGTTCAAGCCCCAAGGGATACATAAAGGTTCAAGCCCCAAGGGATACAATAAAGGTTCAAGCCCCAAGGGATACAATAAAGGTTCAAGGCCCAAGGGATACAATAAAGGTTCAAAGGCCCAAGGGATACAATAAAGGTTCAAGCCCCAAGGGATACAATAAAGGTTCAAGGCCCAAGGGATACAATAAAGGTTCAAGGCCCAAGGGATACAATAAAGGTTCAAGGCCCAAGGGATACAATAAAGGTTCAAGGCCCAAGGGATACAATAAAGGTTCAAGGCCCAAGGGATACAATAAAGGTTCAAGCCCCAAGGGATACAATAAAGGTTCAAGGCCCAAGGATACAATAAAGGTTCAAGGCCCAAGGGATACAATAAAGGTTCAAGGCCCAAGGGATACAATAAAGGTTCAAGGCCCAAGGGATACAATAAAGGTTCAAGCCCCAAGGGATACAATAAAGGTTCAAGGCCCAAGGGATACAATAAAGGTTCAAGGCCCAAGGGATACAATAAAGGTTCAAGGCCCAAGGGATACAATAAAGGTTCAAGGCCCAAGGGATACAATAAAGGTTCAAGGCCCAAGGGATACAATAAAGGTTCAAGGCCCAAGGGATACAATAAAGGTTCAAGGCCCAAGGGATACAATAAAGGTTCAAGGCCCAAGGGATACAATAAAGGTTCAAGCCCCAAGGGATACAATAAAGGTTCAAGCCCAAGGGATACAATAAAGGTTCAAGCCCCAAGGGATACAATAAAGGTTCAAGGCCCAAGGGATACAATAAAGGTTCAAGGCTCAAGGGATACAATAAAGGTTCAAGCCCCAAGGGATACAATAAAGGTTCAAGGCCCAAGGGATACAATAAAGGTTCAAGGCCCAAGGGATACAATAAAGGTTCAAGGCCCAAGGGATACAATAAAGGTTCAAGGCCCAAGGGATACAATAAAGGTTCAAGGCTCCAAGGGATACAATAAAGGTTCAAGCCCCAAGGGATACAATAAAGGTTCAAGCCCCAAGGGATACAATAAAGGTTCAAGCCCCAAGGGATACAATAAAGGTTCAAGGCCCAAGGGATACAATAAAGGTTCAAGGCTCAAGGGATACAATAAAGGTTCAAGCCCCAAGGGATACAATAAAGGTTCAAGGCCCAAGGGATACAATAAAGGTTCAAGGCTCAAGGGATACAATAAAGGTTCAAGCCCCAAGGGATACAATAAAGGTTCAAGGCTCAAGGGATACAATAAGGTTCAAGCCCCAAGGGATACAATAAAGGTTCAAGGCCCAAGGGATACAATAAAGGTTCAAGGCCCAAGGGATACAATAAAGGTTCAAGGCCCAAGGGATACAATAAAGGTTCAAGGCTCAAGGGATACAATAAAGGTTCAAGCCCCAAGGGATACAATAAAGGTTCAAGGCCCAAGGGATACAATAAAGGTTCAAGCCCCAAGGGATACAATAAAGGTTCAAGCCCCAAGGGATACAATAAAGGTTCAAGGCCCAAGGGATACAATAAAGGTTCAAGCCCCAAGGGATACAATAAAGGTTCAAGGCCCAAGGGATACAATAAAGGTTCAAGGCCCAAGGGATACAATAAAGGTTCAAGCCCCAAGGGATACAATAAAGGTTCAAGGCTCAAGGGATACAATAAAGGCGATGTAGGAAATGTTCTCACGGCTAGTAACCAGGGTAGAACAAGAAGTAACGGATTCAAGCTGCAAAAGCGTAGATTTAAAAAAGAAATAGGGAAAAACTGGTTCACAAATAGGGTGGTGAATGACTGGAATGGACTCAGTAGACAGGTAGTCAGTGTGGAGTCAATAGGGAGCTTTAAAAGGAGGCTGGATAAATTTATGGATGGGGATGAAAGGTGGATGTAGGTAGTGTTAAGTAACAGGAACTACCTCGTGTAGGTCTCACGGCCTCTTGTAGCTTCCTTATTTTTATGTTCTTATTTGTGAGTGTGGTGGCTGTGTGTCCTGACTGTGTGTTGTGTTGCAGGTGCCCTTCTGTGAGGGGGAGAGTGCCGAGGCGTCCATCACAGACAGCGTGACCAAGGCCGTTCAGCTGGACTGCTCTGGGGTAGGTGTTGGGGGTGTCCGGGGGGGGAAGGATGGAGCTTGTCTCACTAACCACCGCCACTACTGCGCCAGGGCAATTCACTCCTTCAACCTCAGATATTACTTGGCTATGTAAAAAATTGTATGTTAGCCATAAAATTATAAAAAGTAACAAGTAATAATATTTGTTAGTTGATAAAGATACATACTAAACAGGCAGAGCTGGGCATACATGAATGTATTTAAATACTAAATACCAAATACATGGGAGAGATGAATCTAAATACCAAATACTAAATACATTTTACGAATGTATTTAAATATTAAATACTAAATACATCAATTGTATTTAAATACATTTGTAAATACATTTTAAATACACACTAATTTTAACATGTATTCAGTAATTCATGATTAATTTATATAAAATGCTTGACAAAGGATAATTTGATAGATAGATTTGATCAATTTTGAGTTTCCTTAGAAAGTTCTTTCTTAGGCCTCAATTTACTTAAAATCAGGACATTTCCTTGGCAATGGAAACCCTGGGTCACTGTAGCATCAGGGTGGCCAGATAGTGGGGCGGGTTTATGGCAAAATTAACTGAAAAAAAGTGTTTATATTTTTTAATTATGAGTATTTAAATGCAATGTATTTAAATACTCATTAAAGTATTTGAATACTGTATTTAAAATACGGGAAAACCAATGTATTTATAAATACAGTTCTAAATACACAAATGTATTTAAATACTGCCCAGCTCTGTAAACAGATCCTATCTATTACATCATGATTATATTCACTAAAAACCTTGCAGGGGTAGCCAGATGACAAGGGCAATCACGTCCTGGGTCTCAAGGGGTGGAAGCTTCACGGCCAAAGTCTAGCTGGGAAACTATAGGAAGAGCGTGTCTCAGGGACAAAATGTGATGTTGAAATATACAGTAATGAATTGCGTGGTTGTATTTTATTGTATAAAAAGTAATTGTTCAACTTCTGAGTAAAGATATGATCAGGTTTTCAGTCCTTGTGTTTTAGTCTGGCAAGACGTTCTCACTAGCATGAGTAACATCATGGATAGGGAACAGGAACTACCACGTGCAGGTCTCGCGGCCTCTTGTAGCTTCCTTGTGTTCTTATGTTCTTGAATGAGTGAAGCGCATGTACAGGGAGGGTTACTGAAGCCATGGTATTCTTATGCACGCTGTGGAGAGACTGAGAATGGCCTTGATGACAAAGAAAAAAAACTGGACATTGCGAGCTTGACTTTTATATACACTACAATTACTCTCTCTCTCTCTCTCTCTCTCTCTCTCTCTCTCTCTCTCTCTCTCTCTCTCTCTCTCTCTCTCTCTCTCTCTCTCTCTCTCTCTCTCTCCTCTCTCTCTCTCTCTCTCTCTCTCTCTCTTCTCTCTCTCTCTCTCTCTCTCTCTCTCTCTCTCTCTCTTCTCTTCTCTCTCTCTCCTCTCTCTCTCTCTCCTCTCTCTTCTCTCTCTCTCTCTCTCTCTCTCTCTCTCTCTCTCTCTCTCTCTCTCTCTCTCTCTCTCTCTCTCTCTCTCTCTCTCTCTCTCTCCTCTCTCCTCTCTCTCTCTCTCTCTCTCTCTCTCTCTCTCTCTCTCTCTCTCTCTCTCTCTCTCTCTCTCTCTCTCTCTCTCTCTCTCTCTCTCTCTCTCTCTCTCTCTCCTCTCTCTCTCTCTCTCTCTCTCTCTCTCTCTCTCTCTCTCTCTCTCCTCTCTCTCTCTCTCTCTCTCTCTCTCTCTCTCTCTCTCTCTCTCTCTCTCTCTCTCTCTCTCTCTCTCTCTCTCTCTCTCTCTCTCTCTCTCTCTCTCTCTCTCTCTCTCTCTCTCTCTCTCTCTCTCTCTCGTTCGTTATCATGCTACCCATATTCCTTCCTTTCCTTCCTTATTCCATCCTTCCATCCTTCTATCCTTCTATCCTTCCTTCCTATATGTCTCTCTTCTGCTTCCTTATGTTGTGATGGCATTCCAGATCGTGGGCTACTTGGCCGTGTATCGCCTGTGCTTTGCCATGTCGCTGTTCTTCTTCACGATGGCGCTGCTCATGGTGGGAGTCAAGTCCAGCAAAGACCCGCGCACTGCTATACAAAACGGGTAAAAACAGCACCCGAGCCTTATTATTTGACACTAGCACCCGAGCCTTATTATTTGACACTAGCACCAGAGCCTTATTATTTGACACTAGCACCCGAGCCTTATTATTTGACACTAGCACCCGAGCCTTATTATTTGACACTAGCACCAGAGCCTTATTATTTGACACTAGCACCCGAGCCTTATTATTTGACACTAGCACCAGAGCCTTATTATTTGACACTAGCACCCGAGCCTTATTATTTGACACTAGCACCAGAGCCTTATTATTTGACACTAGCACCCGAGCCTTATTATTTGACACTAGCACCCGAGCCTTATTATTTGACACTAGCACCAGAGCCTTATTATTTGACACTAGCACCAGAGCCTTATTATTTGACACTAGCACCAGAGCCTTATTATTTGACACCAGCACCAGAGCCTTATTATTTGACCCTAGCACCAGAGCCTTATTATTTGACACTAGCACCAGAGCCTTATTATTTGACACTAGCACCAGAGCCTTATTATTTGACACTAGCACCAGAGCCTTATTATTTGACACTAGCACCAGAGCCTTATTATTTGACACTAGCACCCGAGCCTTATTATTTGACACTAGCACCCGAGCCTTATTATTTGACACTAGCACCCGAGCCTTATTATTTGACACTAGCACCAGAGCCTTATTATTTGACACTAGCACCCGAGCCTTATTATTTGACACTAGCAACAGAGCCTTATTATTTGACACTAGCACCAGAGCCTTATTATTTGACACTAGCACCAGAGCCTTATTATTTGA
>JACEEZ010013215.1:32500-97500 GCA_016584305.1 Chionoecetes opilio
GCTCAACACCCCCACAAGATATACCGGTGAGCCACAGAGGGAGGGAGGGAAGCTGCACCCTTACTATATTGACTTACTGCTGCATCCCTTGATTGATAGATATTTTATTGTCCTCAAAAATGCATAAAAAGAAATAACATAATCTACCAAAATCATTCATGGACCAGAAATATACTCTGATCAGACATAGAGGCCATAATCTTGACCTAGAGGTGCCTTAAGGCTTCCTCGTTACTCCTGTGTTATGGTTATACTCACCACCATAACACAAAGACTTACTTAAAATATACTTAAGGCTTAAAAGCAATATTATTTTATGTTTTTTAGGGATGTACTGTACCGGATATCTGGTTGCTTTCCAGTTATTCGGCTATCCGGCCTGTTTATTTACTATCCGTTATCCGGCTACACGACCTGATAACCGGATATTGCTTTAAAAGACTACTTGCTAAACTATACTACAGGACAAATTCGCTTCTTAGCCTGTTAATTTTGTCCAAGCCAATGGCAACGCTCGACAGCCCATTCATAGAGTAACGTGTTTTAAGAAAGCAAAATAATGTCAATGTCTTTCTTTTATGACTTTAATCTACGGACTGAAAGGCTTTCAGTGAATAATGTCTTCTTCATCTTCTTGTGACCTGTGTGGCTCGTGCGCCGATGGCCTGAATACTTTCCTTTTCTATTCATCCGGATATCCAAATCCATCCATCCAGATTAGCCGGATATCCGTTATCCTGTTATCCGGCTAAGAGCAAAATGTGTGCATCAATTTAAGAGAAATCTTTTATAACATAGATATGGAGACAGTAGCACACTAGTACAGCTCGGGCCCTGTAGGCTACAACCAGGTAACCACACATGTAGCCTACCCTAGATAACAGTCAAGTCGCCTGTTCAATGTTCCTTTGTTATTTACAGACGTGTGGTGGCGTTAATACTTACATTTGTACATCCATGATTTCAGGACAGTTAGAAGGGGCTATCTGGAGAGTCTGTGTCATTTTGTGTCTTCATCTGTGTCATATTAGGGCTAAATGAACAAATTACTTTAATAAAACCGAGTGGCGACCTCACTATACCTACTACAGTAAAGTCGCCAGCTAGTATTTTAACCCAACAGTTGAGTCGCCACTCTGGGGAATTCAGGGAAATTAGAGGTAAAGTAAAACGAGCCTCTATATATATTAGCTGCGGAAGATGCTTGGATATATAAAAATTCCTCTGCCAACGTGAAAACAAATTCTATTTCAAGTTTGAAAGATCTGGAAAGTCTTGTGTCCTGCCGCCCGAAAGGTGATCAGCTACTGTCTGTCGTCGGGCCAAGAAAAACTTGAGAAGCAAAATGCGCAACAGTTATATTTGCAGATACAAAGCATAAAACAACGCTGAAACAGGGTAGATTATACAGTCATGATATAAACAACTGTGTAACATCTTCAGTGGCACATAAAAATCAGTAGTGATGCTATAATTCGTAATATTTGGCGGCTGGCGACTTCACTGCAGGTGGCGACTTGACTGTTATCTACGGTAGATATATTGCTAAGGTGCTCCAACTCATTGCATTCTCATCATGGCTTTACAATAGGAATGTACTCTACAACTTTTATGTATGCTGAGGTATCTGTTTGCAAACTACCATGGACAACAAAGCAGCCATGGCTCTTGTTTCTTGTTCTTCTGTTTGGGTAAGAGTGCGAGCCTGTGACTGCTTTGTGATGCAAGGTTTCCTAATGTTATGTCCAGGTGACTATAGTTGCCATAGCTTACAATGAATGTCTTGTATTGATATCGACCCTCAAGGAAGATTATAAACCTGTAAGCTCCATTAGAATGCGTGATTATAACCATCTGTCAATACATGGCCCGGGCTTTGGCCTTGCAGACGGACAGTTGCAGCCTTCACAAGTTCTTCATCTCGTTCAACCTGATCCTGTGTGTCATCGTGAGTGTGCTGAGCGTGCTGCCCAAGATCCAGGACTGCCAGCCACGCTCCGGCCTGCTGCAGGTCAGCACTCGGCACCACAGGGAGGGAGGGAGGACTCAGCAACAGTGGGCGGGAGTCATGGATATATGTATTACTACTCGGGGCATTTGTAAAACCTGTGTCAAGAGAATGCACTCATTATTTTAGTTTAGGTTTTTTTCTACTACTACTACTACTACTACTACTACTACTACTACTACTACTACTACTACTACTACTACTACTACTACTACTACTACTACTACTACTACTACTACTACTCCTCCTCCTCCTCCTCCTCCTCCTCCTCCTCCTCCTCCTCCTCCTCCTCCTCCTCCTCCTCCTCCTCCTTCGCCCCACCTACTACTACTCCTGTATGTATGTCTGTATGTCTAAAAAAAAAAAAGTGGCAACATGGTTAATACAAGTCTCTCTCTCTCTCTCTCTCTCTCTCTCTCTCTCTCTCTCTCTCTCTCTCTCTCTCTCTCTCTCTCTCTCTCTCTCTGCATGGTGGTGATGTGGAGAGCAGTCATCAGTCATCACCATGTACACCATGTACCTCACCTGGTCGGCCATGACCAACGCGCCACAGAAGATCTGTAAGCCAGATTGGGACTCCATCATCGACAACGGGGGAGCAACACCCGGGCCCACCTCAGACCCTGCCGTGGTGAGTAACAATGCACTAAACATACTAATACATTAAATAATATTAACCCCCTCACGCCCAGATCTTTCCATTAATATATATAATTGTCTGTTGTCGAGCCATAAAATTACGAAAAGTAAATTAATATACCAAATTAGCTAATGGACAAGGATACTAAACAGGTCATATCTATAAAACATTGCTTATATTCCCTTAAACTTGTCTTATGGTAGCCAAATTACAGTGGAAATTACGTTCTCGGTCTCAAGGGGTTAAATTAAACTAAACATAAACACAGGAACTACCACGTGTAGGTCTCGCGGCCTCTTGTAGCTTCCTTATGTTCTTATGTTCTGTTCTTATTGGTGGCTCAAGCATACTGACCCTTTTCTGTGTCTTGTGGCTTGGTATTAAGGTGCTGTTTAGGTCATTTTGGTATTAAGTTGGTATTAAGTTGGTATTAAGTTGATATTAAGTTGATATTAAGTTGATATTAAGTTGGTATTAAGTTGATATTAAGTTGATATTAAGTTGATATTAAGTTGATATTAAGTTGGTATTAAGTTGATATTAAGTTGGTATTAAGTTGATATTAAGTTGATATTAAGTTGGTATTAAGTTGGTATTAAGTTGATATTAAGTTGGTATTAAGTTGATATTAAGTTGATATTAAGTTGATATTAAGTTGGTATTAAGTTGATACTAAGTTGGTATTAAGTTGGTATTAAGTTGATATTAAGTTGGTATTAAGTTGATATTAAGTTGGTATTAAGTTGATATTAAGTTGGTATTAAGTTGGTATTAAGTTGATATTAAGTTGGTATTAAGTTGGTATTAAGTTGATATTAAGTTGGTATTAAGTTGGTATTAAGTTGATATTAAGTTGGTATTAAGTTGATATTAAGTTGGTATTAAGTTGATATTAAGTTGGTATTAAGTTGATATTAAGTTGATACTAAGTTGATATTAAGTTGATACTAAGTTGGTATTAAGTTGATATTAAGTTGGTATTAAGTTGGTATTAAGTTGATATTAAGTTGGTATTAAGTTGGTATTAAGTTGATATTAAGTTGATATTAAGTTGGTATTAAGTTGATATTAAGTTGGTATTAAGTTGGTATTAAGTTGATATTAAGTTGATATTAAGTTGATATTAAGTTGGTATTAAGTTGATATTAAGTTGGTATTAAGTTGATATTAAGTTGGTATTAAGTTGATATTAAGTTGATATTAAGTTGATATTAAGTTGGTATTAAGTTGATATTAAGTTGGTATTAAGTTGATATTAAGTTGGTATTAAGTTGTATTAAGTTGTATTAAGTTGATATTAAGTTGGTATTAAGTTGATATTAAGTTGGTATTAAGTTGGTATTAAGTTGATATTAAGTTGATATTAAGTTGGTATTAAGTTAAGTTGGTCATGTAGAAAGTAATGTCCACTCTCTCTGTAGGTCCTTGATTCTTTCTCAGGACTTATCAGGGTGAAATCCTGTTATTTATTTATACTGTTATGATTCTTTTCACGAGAATGGTTCCTCCCAGTGTAGGGAACTATTAATAACAGTCTTGTAATGCTGCTCTTGGTTCACACAGGAGCACGAGCCGGCCTTTGATGCCGAGTCCATCGTGTCGCTGGTGATCTGGTTCTGCTGCGTGCTGTACTCCTCCATGCGCACCGCCTCGCACTCCCAGGCCTCCAAGCTCACCATGTCGGACAAGGTGCTGCTCAAGGACGACTCCAGTAAGTATTTCCTTTATTGACCTTTTTGCCTTTACTTTTCACCTGTAAGTTCCTGTTTACTTCCCTTTTTTTCTTTCCTTTCCGTTCGTTCTTTTCCTTGTCACCAGTAAGTTCTTTTGTCCGTCTGTTTGCTCCAGATATTCACCCAAAGACCCCGAGGCCCGTGCCAAGAGTCATGACGAAGGCTGAGCGACGACCTTCGTTGCTCGACCTTCATCATGACTCTTGGTACAGGCCTGAGGGTCCGAGTGTCCCGCCCACTGAGGGATTACAAAGATGTAATAATCAGGGTATTGAACAGTTGGCAATTTCATGCTAAAGATTATCTCAAAATTTTACAGATATAGAAGGATATTTACATGTACTATATTCCTGTATTTGATTCATGTTGTTGATGCCACTGGGATGCCTATCAAGTCACTGTAAATCAGAGGAAACATGTAGATAATGATGGTTACTGTTACAATCCACAACACAAGGCTGAAAGGTGCTGAGAGTTGGGTGCGGGAATGTGCCGGCGTGAGGAATGGTGCGAGACAGGTGACATTATGCGTGAAAAGAGCCTGGCTGTGGTGGCTCTCAGTAAGACCAAGCTGGAAGGCAAGGCTGGAGAAGTATTGGGTAGCAAGCTTAGTGGGGAAAGTCATGTGGATTGCAGCAGAACATAACAACACAAGGAAGCTACAAGAGGCTGGGAGACCTACACGTGGTAGTTCCTGTTACTTAACACTACCTACATCCACCTTTCATCCCCATCCATGAAATTGTCCAGCCTCCTTTTAAAGCTCAATGTTGACTCCACACTGACTACCTGACAACTGAGTCCATGCCAATCATTCACCGCCCTATTTGTGAACCAGTTTTTCCCTATTTCCTTTTTAAATCTACGCATTTCTCGTTTGAAGCCGTTACTTCTTGTTCTACCCTGGTTAATAGCCGTAAGAACATTTCCTACACATCTTTTATTGTATCCCTTTATCCACTTAAAACTTCTATCAGACCGCCCTTTACTCTACGTCTCTCGAGTGAGTGTAAATTTAATAGCTTCAATTTGTAGTTGGCCAGGGGCATTCTACAAGGCAGGACAGCTTAGGGGTTAGTGAATATAAATAATTGTCTGATTTGTAGATTGATTAAAACTGACAGCATGATTCAGTGTGCTTTAGAGTGTAGTGGGAAGGCTGCCTAGTGTTGATGAGTGTGTTGTCGCCCCTCATGCAGCGCGGAGGAGCTCTGGAGAGATTCCCCTGGTGGGCAGTGAGGTGGTGCAAGGTAATCAAACCCCTGTGGCCCTGGTGTGTGTGTGTGTGTGTGTGTGGCCCTAGCGTGTGTGTGTGTGTGGCCCTAGCGTGTGTGTGTGTGTGGCCCTGGTGTGTGTGTGTGTGTGTGTGTGGCCCTGGCGTGTGTGTGTGTGTGTGTGGCCCTGGTGTGTGTGTGTGTGTGTGTTGCCCTGGCGTGTGTGTGTGTGTGTGGCCCTGGTGTGTGTGTGTGTGTGTGTGGGGCCCTGGCGTGTGTGTGTGTGTGTGTGGCCCTGGTGTGTGTGTGTGTGTGTGTGGCCCTGGCGTGTGTGTGTGTGTGGCCCTGGTGTGTGTGTGTGTGAGGGCAAGTCTGGGAATGATTGCTTTGTAGTTTTGCAGTTTAATATGCTAGATTGTTTCAAAATCCCGTATTGAGTTTGTTTTGGAGTGGGCTTCTTAGCGCTTCCTTAATGCTGCCCTTCACTGCTCCTGACAGTCTGACGTTGAAGGTGGTGATGTGCATGTCGTCTTAACCCTTTACACCCAGAACGTAATTTCCATTGTAATTTGGGTGCCATTAGACTATTTTTAATGAATATAAGCAATATTTTATAGAAAGGACCTGTTTCGTATCCTTGCCCACTACCTAATTTGGTATATTAAGTGACTTCTTAATTTTATGGCACGACAACATACAATTTTTTATAGTAAAGGAAAGATCTGGGCGTGAAGGGGTTAAGCACCACTGTGACATTGAAGGAACTAATCAACCTTTTCAGTGTGTTCATGTTATTCCTGATACTCATGGCAATCCTTAGTAAGCCTTCCTAGTGTTATGAGCTGCTCGGCAAACTGTGCTGCCATGCATTGACAAACCCTGACACTGAGCTCCACCGTCATAACACTAGAGTTGCCACTGCACTAATGTCACCAGGCGCCATATATTACAAATGTTAGCAGTTGTATGTGCCATTGAAGAGGCATGCACAGTAGTTTATATTATGTACCTGTCTTCAGTGGCACATACACGTCTGTAGTGATGCTAAAATTCGTAATATTCGCCTGTAAAATTTGCCTGTCTATTATTGCACTATTGGTGCAGTGGCGACTATAGTGTTATTGACGGTAAAACTTTGCAGTGTTTGGACACGGCAGATCACACCAAGACCATCACAGCCACAAAGTTCTGTCACAAAACATGTCATGCTGGACTGTGATCTGTGAAGGGGTTACTTTTGTGACAATATTTGGAATGGTCTTATTTCAGTATAAATCCGAGTCACTGGTTGTGTTTCATAACGGCTGTTGGTTTGTGCTTGAGTAATGGTTTGTTGCCCAATATTCACGGCTTCATTTTCCTTCAGACCAACATTCCTTCATTCCTTCCTCCTTGCCTTCGGACCAACATTCCTTCCTCCTTGCCTTCAGACCAACATTTCTTCCTCCTTGCCTTCAGACCAACATTCCTTCATTCCTTCCTCCTTGCCTTCAGACCAACATTCCTTCATTTCTTCCTCCTTGCCTTCAGACCAACATTCCTTCCTCCTTGCCTTCAGACCAACATCAGGTTATCATTGTCAAAAAATGTATGTTATTTTGGTATGATTGAAACACTTGTCTTTGTGGATGGCAGCTCTGGTTGGTCTCTGAAGTAACAGTGTTGAGAGTTCCCATGTTTTCCCTTGACCATTCCCTCACCTGTGTGCACCGCCTCCTACAAGGCTGCACCACCTCATGTAGGGAACAGAGCTTCACCGCACCTCTGTCCAGCCTCCCCACCGTATGCTGAAGCACACCGCACTGTTCTGTTCGTATTCTGGTCTGTAGGCCAAGACAAACACTAAAGTCCTTTTCCCATGTATTGGTGAATGCAGTGATATATAATTAGCGTGCTGTGCGTGCTGGTACAGTATATCCTGCGTGGGTGTCGATGTGCTGGAAGGTGTGAGGTGCCTGGATGCTGGACTGCTACTCCCTCACCTGGCTACCCTGATACCAAAGGTTGCCTCACAATCACACCCAAGCATACTAGGAGGGGCAGATACTTAAGTTACAATCTATTTACTAGGGGGCAGCACTCTCTCGTGAAACAAGCGGGAATAAGGAAACAAGCTCATTCACTCTTCTCTTTCACGCCAGTATCCCACCACTCACGTCCTGGACCTAAACTCCCTTAATGCTCAACAGTTTTAAGCACTGCCGTTGTGGACCAAAATTCACTTAATACTCAAAAATTTTAAGTTACGCACAAAATTGTCTAAGGTTTTAAGAAATCCATGGGAACCCAGGGTTTGTTTTACACATTTTTCGCTTAACACGATTTTCCGGGAAAGTAACTCTTGCTTTAAACGAGGTCTAGGTGTATATTGCAGGCATTTGATTCATTACCTAAAACCCCTACCGTCAATAACACTAGTCGCCACTGCACTAATGTCGCCAGGTGCCATATATTACAAATTTTAGCATCACTACAGACTTGTATGTGCCACTGCAGACATGTAGTGTGATATACGTAATATAAACTACTGTGCATGCCTCTTCAGTGGCACATACAAGTCTGTAGTGATGCTAACATTTGTAATATATGATACCTGGCGACATTGGTGCAGTGGCGACTATAGTGTTATTGAGGGTACCCATTTAAATGCA
This sequence comes from Chionoecetes opilio, assembly GCA_016584305.1. Classification (NCBI taxonomy): domain Eukaryota; kingdom Metazoa; phylum Arthropoda; class Malacostraca; order Decapoda; family Majidae; genus Chionoecetes; species Chionoecetes opilio. The sequence continues at coordinate 40,747 of JACEEZ010013215.1, forward strand.
CGATGATACTGGAGTGTGTACAGCCTTGGCCTTGGCTTGAACACGGCCAACAGGACTGAATAGATAGAAACGCAATTACTGCTAGTCTTATTATTACAGTATGCAGCATGAAGGTCAAGTAAGGAATGCATTACGACACTACCGTAGATAACACTATAGTCGTCACCTGCAATAATGTCGCCAGCCGCCATATATTACAAATTATAGCATCACTACTGCTGTGTCTGTGCCACTGAAGATGATACACAGTAGTTTATATCATGACTGTATAATCTACCCTGTTTCAGCATTGTTTTATGCTTTGTAGCTGCAAGTATAGACGGTTTCAAATTTCGCTACTCGTTTTTTTTTCTTCGGGCGACGACGACGGCGGGAGGACACTCAGTAAATAAACACTAGCTGGTGATCTTAGTGTAGGTCGCCACTCGGTTGATATGTTTGTAATTTGTTCATTTATAGCCCTAATATGACACAGATGAAGACACAAAATGACACAGACTCTCCAGATAGCCCCTTCTAACTTTCCTGAAATCATGGATGTAGAAATGTAAGTATTAACACCACCAGACGTCTGTACATCGAAAAGAACGTTGTCCTGGCGACTTTAGTGTTATCTACGGTACCCTGTCTCTTTGGGCCAAAAGGTCGAAAAGACTGCATATCTAGGACAGAGGGAAGAGCACCTGTGTATAGTGAAGGCAGGATTGACTGTAAAGGAAGGGACAAAGGAGTAGGCCAGGCACTGTACATCCCTGTGTATAGTGAAGGCAGGATTGACTGTAAAGGAGGGGACAAAGGAGTAGGCCAGGCACTGTACATCCCTGTGTATAGTGAAGGCAGGATTGACTGTAAAGGAAGGGACAAAGGAGTAGGCCAGGCACTGTACATCCCTGAGTATAGTGAAGGCAGGATTGGCTGTAAAGGAAGGGACAAAGGAGTAGGCCAGGCACTGTACATCCCTGAGTATAGTGAAGGCAGGATTGGCTGTAAAGGAGGGGACAAAGGAGTAGGCCAGGCACTGTACATCCCTGTGTATAGTGAAGGCAGGATTGACTGTAAAGGAGGGGACAAAGGAGTAGGCCAGGCACTGTACATCCCTGTGTATAGTGAAGGCAGGATTGACTGTAAAGGAAGGGACAAAGGAGTAGGCCAGGCACTGTACATCCCTGTGTATAGTGAAGGCAGGATTGACTGTAAAGGAAGGGACAAAGGAGTAGGCCAGGCACTGTACATCCCTGTGTATAGTGAAGGCAGGATTGACTGTAAAGGAGGGGACAAAGGAGTAGGCCAGGCACTGTACATCCCTGTGTATAGTGAAGGCAGGATTGGCTGTAAAGGAAGGGACAAAGGAGTAGGCCAGGCACTGTACATCCCTGTGTATAGTGAAGGCAGGATTGACTGTAAAGGAGGGGACAAAGGAGTAGGCCAGGCACTGTACATCCCTGAGTATAGTGAAGGCAGGATTGACTGTAAAGGAGGGGACAAAGGAGTAGGCCAGGCACTGTACATCCCTGAGTATAGTGAAGGCAGGATTGACTGTAAAGGAAGGGACAAAGGAGTAGGCCAGGCACTGTACATCCCTGAGTATAGTGAAGGCAGGATTGACTGTAAAGGAAGGGACAAAGGAGTAGGCCAGGCACTGTACATCCCTGAGTATAGTGAAGGCAGGATTGGCTGTAAAGGAAGGGACAAAGGAGTAGGCCAGGCACTGTACATCCCTGTGTATAGTGAAGGTAGGATTGGCTGTAAAGGAGGGGACAAAGGAGTAGGCCAGGCACTGTACATCCCTGAGTATAGTGAAGGCAGGATTGACTGTAAAGGAGGGGACAAAGGAGTAGGCCAGGCACTGTACATCCCTGAGTATAGTGAAGGCAGGATTGACTGTAAAGGAGGGGACAAAGGAGTAGGCCAGGCACTGTACATCCCTGAGTATAGTGAAGGCAGGATTGACTGTAAAGGAGGGGACAAAGGAGTAGGCCAGGCACTGTACATCCCTGAGTATAGTGAAGGCAGGATTGACTGTAAAGGAGGGGACAAAGGAGTAGGCCAGGCACTGTACATCCCTGAGTATAGTGAAGGCAGGATTGACTGTAAAGGAAGGGACAAAGGAGTAGGCCAGGCACTGTACATCCCTGTGTATAGTGAAGGCAGGATTGACTGTAAAGGAGGGGACAAAGGAGTAGGCCAGGCACTGTACATCCCTGTGTATAGTGAAGGCAGGATTGACTGTAAAGGAGGGGACAAAGGAGTAGGCCAGGCACTGTACATCCCTGAGTATAGTGAAGGCAGGATTGACTGTAAAGGAGGGGACAAAGGAGTAGGCCAGGCACTGTACATCCCTGTGTATAGTGAAGGCAGGATTGACTGTAAAGGAAGGGACAAAGGAGTAGGCCAGGCACTGTACATCCCTGAGTATAGTGAAGGCAGGATTGACTGTAAAGGAGGGGACAAAGGAGTAGGCCAGGCACTGTACATCCCTGAGTATAGTGAAGGCAGGATTGACTGTAAAGGAGGGGACAAAGGAGTAGGCCAGGCACTGTACATCCCTGTGTATAGTGAAGGCAGGATTGACTGTAAAGGAGGGGACAAAGGAGTAGGCCAGGCACTGTACATCCCTGAGTATAGTGAAGGCAGGATTGACTGTAAAGGAGGGGACAAAGGAGTAGGCCAGGCACTGTACATCCCTGAGTATAGTGAAGGCAGGATTGACTGTAAAGGAGGGGACAAAGGAGTAGGCCAGGCACTGTACATCCCTGAGTATAGTGAAGGCAGGATTGACTGTAAAGGAGGGGACAAAGGAGTAGGCCAGGCACTGTACATCCCTGAGTATAGTGAAGGCAGGATTGACTGTAAAGGAGGGGACAAAGGAGTAGGCCAGGCACTGTACATCCCTGAGTATAGTGAAGGCAGGATTGACTGTAAAGGAGGGGACAAAGGAGTAGGCCAGGCACTGTACATCCCTGAGTGGGGTGCATGGCGGGGTATCTTTTCATCACAGCCTTTCATGGAGGGAATATCTGGAGGAAACAATCACTACAGGGACATATATATATATACATCATGTGTGTGTGTGTGTGTGTGTGTGTGTTAATAACTCAAGTGATAGGAACCCTTATGGAAGTCTCTTGGCAATCAACAGACTTTCTTATCTAAATTTTGCTTTGAATCCTATGGCCAGCCTTTCATGTCACACACACCACACACACACACCACACATACACACACACACCACCCACACACACACACACACACACACACACACACACACCACACACACACACACACACCACCCACACACACACACCACCCACACACACACACACACACACACACACACACACACACACACACACACCACACATACACACACACACCACACACACACACACACACACACACACACACACACACACACACACACACACCCACCCACCCACCCACCCACCCACCCACCCACCCACCCACCCACCCACCCACCCACACACACACACACACACACACACACACACACACACACAGCACATTGAACCCCTTCACGCCCAGATCTTTCCTTTGCTATATAAAATCATCTGTTGTTAGCCATACAATTACGAAAAGTCACTGAATATACCAAATTAGCTAGTGGACAAGGATACTAAACAGGTCATAGCTATAACGTATTGCTTATAGTCACTAAAAATCGTCTAATGGTACCCAAATTACAATGGAAATTACGCTCTGGGCCTCAAGGGGTTAAGCCTGTTGAAATGAGGAGAGTTCCGTAAGGGAGGCAAAAGAGCTGTGATGATGCCCGCCCACAACAATGGAAACAAAGAGTTGTAGTGGTAGAACCTTCACTACTTTCTCCTTTCTCTTTCTCTTCTTTCATACGTTATTTTTTTCTTTGCCTCATTTTTCTCATTGTTATTATTGCCATGGCTTTTACTACTACAGGTTCACCATCACTAATCCAACAATCAATAGTCCGGTTCCATCATGACAGGAACTACCTCGTGTAGGTCTCACGGCCTCTTGTAGCTCCCTTATTTTCTTATGTTCTTATGTTCTTATCATGAATTTCGGAGCGCAGTTTTAAATTTCCTGGGTTGGCGCGTCACTGTTTTCGGGAGGCGCCGATGTGTTTTGATGGCGCTGTATCCAGAATCAGCCGTATGCTCACGCTTCCCACAGCAAACAGGCATTCCTTCTCATTTATTTGCCGTAATTGTTAAAATCTGCTGCCGTATAGCCCCAGCATGGATTCGCCGAATAAAAGAAGTGTCGTAAAATGCAAACATCGCTCGTTGTCGATCGCAGAGAAAGTTGAACTGTTAAAAAAACTTGATAGTGGTGCCTCTGTGCGGTGTTTGTGAAATGTGCGGCATTGGGTCTTCAACAGTCTAGGATATAAAAACACAAAGAAAAAGTGCTAAAGTTCTTTACTGACAGTGGATCAAAAAAGCAGATGTTTGTAAGGAAGTCCATGACAGAAGGAAAAAGTTGTGATCTGGACCCAGTGCTGATAACCTGGTGTAATCTTGGTGTAGGTGATTGCAAGGCAGGGGACAAAACAGCAATAATCCAGAAATGTCAAAAATCCGGCAGTCCTGAAGTCCCGTGGCTGCCGGATTGGTGATGGGCAACCTGTACTACTACTACTACTACTACTACTACTACTACTACTACTACTACTACTACTACTACTACTACTACTGCTACTACTGCTACTACTACTACTACTACTACTACTACTACTACTACTACTACTACTATTACTATTACCAAAACCAAAACCAAAACTACTACTACTACTACCAAAACCAAAACTACTACTACTACTACTACTACTACTACTACTACTACTACTACTACTACTACTACTACTACTACTACTACTACTACTACTACTACTATTCTACTACTATTCTACTACTACTACTATTACAACTACTACTACTACTACTACTACTACTACTACTACTACTACTACTGCTACTACTACTACTACTACTACTACTACTACTGCTACTACTACTACTACTACTACTACTATTACTATTACCAAAACCAAAACCAAAACTACTACTACTACTACCAAAACCAAAACTACTACTACTACTACTACTACTACTACTACTATTCTACTACTATTCTACTACTACTACTATTACAACTACTACTACTACTACTACTACTACTACTACTACTACTACTACTACTACTACTACTACTACTACTACTACTACTACTACTACCAAAACTACTACTACTACTACTACTACTACTACTACTACTACTACTATTCTACTACTACTACTACTACTATTACAACTACTAATACTACTACTACTATTCTACTACTACTACTACTATTACAACTACTACTGCTGCTACTACTACTACTACTACTACTACTACTACTACTACTACTACTACTACTACTACTACTACTACTACTACTACTACTACTATTCTACTACTACTACTACTACTACTACTACTACTACTACTACCACCAAAACTACTACTACTACTACTACTACTACTACTACTACTACTACTACTACTACTACTACTACTACTACTACTACTACTACTACTACCAAAACTACTACTATAAACCCCTTGATACCCAGAACGTAATTTCCCTTGTAATTTGGGTGCCATTAGACAATTTGTAGTGACTATAAGCAGTATTTTATAGCTATGACCTGTTTAGTATCCTTGTCCACTAACTAATTTGGTATATTCAGTCACTTTTCGTAATTTTATGGCTCGACAACATACGATTTTTCACATAGCAAAGGAAAGATCTGGGTGTGAAGGGGTTAACAACAATAATATAACTTTTTCTATTGCTGCTACTACTACTACCACCACTACTATTAACAACTCTACTATTAACAACTCTACTATTAACAACTCTACTATTAACAACTCTACTATTAACAACTCTACTATTAACAACTCTACTATTAACAACTCTACTATTAACAACTCTACTATTAACAACTCTACTATTAACAACTCTACTACAACTACTTTACAATTATCGGCCACGGTGCTAAGCCTTGGTGTGTGTGTGTGTTGCAGGTGCGTCCGGGGACCCCGAGGCCGGCGACGACCACCACGTGTGGGACAACGAGGAGGACAGCGTGGCCTACTCCTGGTCCTTCTTCCACATCATGTTTGGCCTGGCCACCCTCTACGTCATGATGACCCTCACCAACTGGTTCACACCCAACTCTGACCTGACCACTCTCTCCAGCAACATGGCAGCAGTTTGGGTCAAGGTGGGTCGTGGTGGTGGTGGTCTTGTTTTAAGTTGTGACCCTTTAGCACCTGTAGGCTATTCTATTATCTTTCTATTCTAAGCCTATAGCACCTGTAGGCTATTCTATTATCTTTCTATTTAGTATTCTAGAAGACAGATGGTTGGTGACACAGCCGTAAGCAAAACAAACGCTTCATGTCAGACATAACCATGAAAACAGAATACAGTCTGTACATCAACCACTGTTTTCAAATTTGACATAGTAACGCATCACCAAATAATGAGGATCTTAGACTGTGACACGATCAACACACAGATAGTTCTATAGGGATCGGGTGGCGGTGGTGGTGGTCTTCTTTACATTTTGAGCCTATAGTGCCTGTAGGCTATTCTATTATCCTTCTATTCTATCTATGGTCTTGGGGTGCAAACTTTGGTGTGCTGTGTAAATAAATACATACATACATAACTATAAAAGTAAAAATACATTAATTTATAGATTCTTGCTGTGGAGTACAGTAAAACCCTTATAACTCGGCACTGTATAACTCGGAATTTGATATAACTCGGCATGGCAAAGACAAATGGTTTTTTTTTTTTTTTTTTTTTTTTTTTTTTTTTTTTTTTTTTACACACACACACACACACACACACACACACACACACACACACACACACACACCTATGCCCATAGCACATGTAGGCAGTAAGCTCCAGGGGTGGGATGGTAGGCCCTGGAGGCTCACTCGAGGGCTGTGATGGTTGGCCCTCGCCCGTGGTGGCGCAGGCAGGATTGTTATAGTGATGCCTGTAATTAGAGGTTCATGCCGCCCCCTGTGTCCTCCCATGCACTCACAGTCGAAGGTAGAGTTAATGGACAGGGCATGTGGGTGTTCTTAGGCCACTCGACGGTGCAAAAAGATTTCAAGTGGATTTATGGGTCTCACTCGGGATCGAACTCGGGTCTTCGAGAACGCCACTCGGTGACGCTAACCACTCTGCTACCGCCTCACCTAAACTGCATCTCATGGTTTTCACTCGGCATATCATGTCCTCACAACCTCTTCTGTGAACATGTAAACAGAAAGTTGGCAAAAAATAATGTATCTCGGCATATTGATGTTATAACTGCATCTCTTCGCTTACACTCTGCATATCGTCAGTCGCATAAAGTCGTATTTTTGTCCTTTTGATCTTTTCCTGCAAGCTCAGGCTCTTCAATTTCATTCCCTTCCTGCTGGAGACACCCTTGCGTGATGGAGCTGACATCTTGAAATACAGTACTGTAAGATGTAATCCCAAAACACGTAAAATAGGTGGCAAAGTAAAGCAAAGGTCGGGAACCAGCGTGTAGGCTGTCAGCTGCTGAGCTGTGTTTATGTCGTCAAAGCACCGTCTTGGATACGAATTCCGTTTTTTGTCGAAATTGAAAAAGGATTGGTTTCTGCTTCAAAAACACAACAAGCTTGGTAGGAGCTGAAATAATAATCAATGCAAAACATTGCAAACAATATCACAGAGTAGTATAACACACATTTCAGCAAGTGTTATTGGATTGGGATTCGTAATCCAAGACGGTGCTTGGACGACAAAAACACGGCTCAGCCTACACGCTGGTTCCCGATCTTTGCTTAATTTGCCACCTATTTTACGTGTTTTGGGATTACATCATACAGTACTGTATATCAAGATGTCAGCTCCATCACGCAAGAGTGTCTCCAGCAGGAAGGGAATGAAATTGAAGAGCCTGAGCCTGCAGGAAAAGGTGAAAGTGCTGGCAAGGATGGATGCAGGTGCGTCCATGTGTGCTATTTGTGCTGAGTTTGATATCAAATCCAGCACATTCTACCCGTTCACTGGTAAGTGTAGTTTTTATGCGTTTACAGTACTGTATTTCCTGTGTTGTTGTTTTTTTTTTTTTTTTTTTTTTTTTTTTTTTGGTTCTTTTTAAACGCCATATCGAAGGCTTAATATCGGCCTTGTCTCGCAACCAGACCCCTTCGTGCCGTTATAAGTTTCTTTTCTTCATGCTCGTCTCGTCTCTATCTCCGCTCTGCGTCTCTCCTCCCTCTCTCTCTCTCTCTCTCTCTCTCTCTCCCTTTCCTCTCTCTCTCTCTCTCCTCTCTCTCTCTCTCTCTCTCTCCCTTTCCCTTCTCTCTCTCTCTCTCTCTCTCTCCTTTCCCTTCTTTTCTCTCTCTCTCTCTCTCTCCTCTCTCTCTCTCTCTCTCTCTCCTCTCTTCTCTCCTCTCTCTCTCTCTCTCTCTCTCTCTCTCCTCTCTCTCTCCTCTCTATCCCTTCTCTCTCTCTCTCTCCTCTTCCTATCCCTTCTCTCTCTCTCTCTCCTCTCTCTCTCTCTCTCTCTTCTCTCTCCCTCTCTCTTTCCTTTCCCTTCTTTCTCTCTCCTTCCTTTCCCTTCTTTCTCTCTCTCTCTCTCTCTCTCTCCTTCCTTTCCCTTCTTTCTCTCTCTCTCTCTCTCTCTCTCTCTCTCTCTCTCTCTCTCTCTCTCTCTCTCTCTCTCTCTCTCCTCTCTCTCTCTTCTCTCTCTCTCCTTCCTTTCTCTCTACAGGTCTTCATGAAATATGATTGCCGTATTTATAACCTGTTGTGTATAATTCATGATACGTAGCTATGACGGCCAGACCTTACAGGGAGTCATTAGTGGTGTTACTCTTCATGAAACCCAAAACTACCTTATTTATAACCTGTTCTTGTATTTATTGTATTTGTATGTAAGTATTTATAACCTGTTGTGTATAAGTCATGACAGCTATGACGACCTGACCTTACACGGAGTTCTTAGTGTTGCCTCGTCCCTCCCTCAGGTTGTGTCCAGCTGGATCTGTCTAGCGCTGTACACCTGGACCCTGGTGGCACCCATCATGCTCTCCAACAGGACCTTCGACTAAGCTCCTCACACCACCACCGCCCTGCCCAGGCCTCACCCAGCGCAGGACGGAACACCCTACAAGTATCTGTTGTTGTTGTCTTGATTTGTGAGGCTTTACATACACACCTACATCTTCTGTTAACCTTACTTTTACCTTACAAGTAACTCTGTTGTCTTGATTTAACTGAGAGCAATTTTGTCGACTTTATGATGCTTTACAGACCTACATTTTCTCTTGTTTCCTGTGAATGCACTCTGAACCAGTAGAATATTCAGGATTTTTTTGTGTGCAAGTATTGAGTATGCAGGCTATTATAATTGTTGTTCGAGTTAGTGGTCATCTCAAACCCTAACTATTACCCGGATAACCTCTTAGTGCCGGGTTGTCAGTCGTATCCTTTGGTCCCTTGGTCAGTGTAATTCCTGCTTGGTCAGAAGTCTCCCCGCAGTGTTGCATCTTAAGGTGTGTTGGGTCTTGGTGTTACTGCAGTGTTTCTGTTGGCACCATTTGGTCACCTTGTTTATGTTGGCAACACTGGGTCTCCCTAGTCATAGCGTGTGTAGTGAAGTTTGTGTCACGAAGAAATTAATGTCAACCTTAATTCAGGCTTTAGAATATATATTTAGGTACATCATTAGTAAACCCTTTGACTGGTAATTATGTTTTGAATATCTAGCTGGTGGCTGATTTAATGTAGTCCTGTGTTACTTGGGGATCTACAGGAATGCCAACAGGCCCTTCAAGGTGTGTGTGTATTACTAGTGTAGAGGGAAGGTGCACCACTTTCAGGTGACTGCCAGTGCATAGCAGTAAAATTTATATTTGTTAGGCACCTTTGCGTGATTCATGTATTGCTATGGAGAAATTATGTAAATTTGAGAACCATGCATCTTACAAATCTGAAATTCAATGTAATTCCTTGCCAGCTGTGTCTCCGTCTTGGCCGACAAAGGAACACTGAGCCACGGGGGATTCTTACACAGTGCCGTTCCTCCTCCACTCACTCACGGCTTAACTGTGTTTGTGACAATAACACCATTGTATTTGTAAAGGACACCAATGAACACTTCTCATGGCATCTGTTGCAAGTATCTAGTAGCTTCAGCATTTGAGGATCAATGACAGTGGGAACAGATATTTTTTCAGAAGAAAAAAATCCTGATAAAACTGCTTAGGCCAAGCCATGAGTCCCTGCCGGGCTAAGATGTGATTTTGACAACCTCACCAATACCTCATGGCACTACATGGCACTACTATGGCACTACTGGCTTATAGTTCTGGAAAAAAAAAATTCTTTAATCTTTAATAACTTTTTTTCTTTTTATTCCCTTGTCCTGCCCTGCCCGGGATTATATTGGAGCGCAAGTGTGTGTTTTTTTTTTTTTTTAGGAATACAATAAGTCTTCATTTAATGTTGTTCCATTGTTCATCATCGTCATGATGGGAACAATCAATTCAGAACAATTATACAAATCATTATCTTCTTTATTGTTCCATAAAGTTGATAACTTGTATTTTCTTGCTCAGCACTCTGGCTGGTTTTCACACACCCAATCCTGGTGGCTGCCTCAGTCACTGTGGAACACACACACAAACATGACAGGCAGCAGGAGTGTTGATCCAGTCACAACACTACAACAAGGCCATGACTTGGTAGCAACACTACAACAAGGCCGTGACTTGGCAACAACACTACAACAAGGCCGTGCTACCAGGGAAGGCACCTGTGATGCTACACAGTCTAATTTTCTTGGCTTTAAATTTTATTACATGCCTTAAGATTTTCTTTTGTAATCTATTTTCTTTTAATTGTCTTGCTTATCAGATTTTATAATTTCTAAAAGATAAATTTGGAGAATTTCTTAATTTGTAAAAGAAATATACAGTATTACTGTATGATGATTTTATATATTTAGGATGAGTATTTTTGTGTACATACTAACTGTATTGTTTTTTGTGCTGCCCTGCATTTGTGAGAAGCCTTTGTGTGTGCTGCCGGGCAGGGTGTCAAGACAAGCTTGAGGTGCCGCCAAGCATCCCCTGGGGCACGGCTGGTAGTCCCACGCCACCATTACACGGGGTTATACCACTTCAAGGCATGGGTTTTGTAACACAACATTAAATGGGGATGTGTATTGTATCATTATTTCTTTTGAGGCGATATCTGTCACCGTTCTCTTGGTGGTATGTATGTATTTGTATTTATCTATCCCTATCTGTATCTATCTATATGTATATACGTATAATCTCTTATCAGCTGCCTTATTAGCAAAGCGTCACATCTTCATGTTCATTGATTTTTTTTATACCAATGCGTGTGATTAGAATTATTCCAATGATTGTATAACATGTGTGAACCTGTTGCACCACAGCACCCTAACACTGCAGGTGAGGCTGTTGCACCACAGCACCCTAACACTGCAGGTGAGGCTGTTGCACCACAGCACCCTAACACTGCAGGTGAGGCTGTTGCACCACAGCACCCTAACACTGCAGGTGAGGCTGTTGCACCACAGCACCCTAACACTGCAGGTGAGGCTGTTGCACCACAGCACCCTAACACTGCAGGTGAGGCTGTTGCACCACAGCACCCTAACACTGCAGGTGAGGCTGGACCCAGGCTGTGCTTTACAACTACTAACACCATAGTCACATGCAGCGCCATAGCATTAACTCTGGCTTGATTTCGCTCTGTTATGACAGGCAGTGTGGTGACGGCTACACTGTGACATGGTCACCAAGCACTCGTGATCCAAGACAGAAGGGCGAACCCCTTACTGCCTGCACGATTTAATCCAGACATTTGAAAAAGAAAAAACATTGCTATGCCTCACAGCTTACAAGTTACCTGATCTCTCTTACAGAAGCTTGAAAACCATTGAAAATTGTAAATATGGTTGTTTAGAAAGATAAAGAGTTTCATGTTTTGCTCGGCATGGACTAAGGTTACACATCATTGGCTGGCGCATCACATAAAGTGAGGCATCAGAAGTCAGAACCTTGCATCGTTCTGAGCTTCACTCATTTGTTTGCTGCTGACGTGTCAACCGAGGACATTCCGAAGAGGCCTCATAATGTTTGTCATTCTGTGCTATGCTATGAGAATGGGTCACAGTTGTTACTGCAATACATGTTATGGTTGTGGTGGTGTAACTGGCTAACATTGTGTTGACATCCATGTCAGGTGTGGATTACCATTGTCATCATCATTAATAAGGATGTTTTTGAGCAGTTTTTCAGGGTAGTCTCCTACTGTGTTGTGGGTCCTTCTGCCTTCATGTATCTCAGTCCATGAAGGAACGTGGCACAGGCCAAGGGAAGCCCATGAAGTACAGTGACAAATACTGCACCAAAAGTACTTTGTAAAAGTATTCTTTCTTGGAGGGTAATTGCCTGACATGCTTGGAACTGTTTAAGAGTGGCAGAGTCACATAGATCAATATTTAACCAAATTATTTTTACCTATAAAATATATAAATCACCAGTCAAAGGATTATATATATATCCGTTATGAATATTCTTAACTTTAAAACATGTGAAGGTTGTCGTCACTCAGCGATCATTTTGGTGTTTAGTGCAATGGCTGTACTGTGTGTTCTGTGTGGTGATGTAACACTGAGTGATGATGTCAGGAAGCTTGTCCTCTGGGAATCAAGGCTGATGCTGTGACCTGAATGAATCCTGTCAATGAATGTACTTATTATACACCGGGACTCCGGGACTGCATGAACAAGTGAAAGAAAGATGACCAACTTAATTTTCAGGAAAACATCTTGACTTCTTGACTAAGTCTACAGAGTCAGACCTGATGACCTGATGTATAATATGAATGTCTTGAAGTCTGAAAGTGTATTAAAATTAGGAATGTTATTATCCATCGATCATAATACTGTATGTACTTTGCAGTGATTCATGAATAAAATTTTGCCACCTGATCAATGCTTCGTTCCATCAGACAAAATGCACGTATTAATGGATACATGTTTATGGTGATGCACGATTTCTTTATACTAAACCTACTTATTTGCCATGATTTGCTGTCATGAACTTTGTACTCCACACTTTGGGCAGGCGGTGGCAGAGTGGTCTCTGAGTGGCGTTCTCGGTGACCCAAGTTCGATCCCCGATGAGAACCAAAATCCACTTTAAATCTTTCTGCACCGTCGAGTGGCCTAAGAACACCCACATGCCCTGCCCATGAACTCTACCTTCGACTGCGAGTGCATCGGAGGACACAGGGGGGCGGCATGAGCCTCTAATCACAGGCGTCGCTATAAGAATCCTGCCTGCGCCACCACGGGCGAGGGCCAACCATCTCAGCCCTCAAGTGAGCCTCCAGGGCCTGCCATCCCACCCCTGGAGCTCACGGCCTACAGGCGCTACAGGCAGTTATAAAAAAAAAAAAAAAAAAAAAAAATCAGAGTTGTCCCTCTCCTAGGTGGATTGGCTGCCATGGCTACGAGCCCACCTGCCCGGGTTGGATTGGTGAAGTGGCACGGCGTGTCCACACCGGTGGGCCATGCACACACCACCTCTGGGGCTCCAACCTGCTCCGAGATCCACCAGGGACTTAGTCTGGGTCCACATTTACCACTTACCCGGGGTGTCACGAGGAGGCACTCTGAAGGTCTTGACAAGGAAGTGGCTGTGTACCGCCAGGAACGACACTTCAAAGTACCCACGAAGGACGAAGGACGCTTACGCACTCGGCCTTCTGTTCGCTCATGGAGCAATCCGGCGGCTGTGCTGAAAGCAAAGGATGGCAAGCAGTGTCCTACCTCGCTACACCACTAAACGCATCCCTGTCAAATACAGATACAGGAATGACAATTAGTTATAGAACTCGCACCACAGGTTCTTCTTTTTTCTTCTTCAACACGAGGACAGGAGTGTTGGCATCAAACTTTATGTTGGTCAAACGGACAATCCCAAATGCTACAACAGGGAAAAAGAATAAAATATTTTTTCATTATTTATAAACTTAACAGTACATCACTAATATATTGGCAAGTCACACTCAATTATATGCATAAAAAGTTAATTCCCTTGTATCAATATATTAGTTTTTCTGTACAAAGGAGTATCTACTTCTACAATCAACAAGACTCAAGACGAACCTCAAAGAGACTTTTAGGGAAAATGGAACATGTAATAACCTGTAGCAGTACAAGTCAATAGCCAGTACAAGTGTGGTACAGGTACAGAGCAAAGAACACAAGCACACAAGGGCAAAGGTCAGGTCAAGCTTAACAGTACAGCTCTATATTTCACCGCCACAAAAAATAGCCCCACACCTTGAAAGATTATAACCTATCTGCATGTCTCACTGTTCCCGATAGTCCAGCCTAGTCCATGACGGGGTGTTGCAGACGCCTAATTATCCCGTCAAGAATGCTTCCACAAGACTAGTGACAGAACATAATAGTTCCTCCTTAATAAATGAATACAGAACTCCCCATAGAGATTAAATACAAGAAATATATTATTAGAGTACATATCCTTACATGTGTTTGCATTGCATTGTTATTGTCCACTTGTTTTCATGTGAATCTAATATCATATTATAGATCTTGGACCAAATCATCCACATTCTCAGCTTCACGGCAAGTCAGACGCTCGGCCTTAGGGAGAACTGAACCCAGATCAAGAACCTACACTGAAAAATATTCCTCTATATAAATGACATTAAATACTTGTATGTGATAATCATAAAAGTGGAAAAACTTTACAGCTGAGCAGACCACACTAAGCTTACCCTACAATTGCTACTGATGGTCCCCAGCTTACAAATATGTCATGTCTATACGGTACACTCGGTACTGCTTCACACGGCCCGCTGGTGTAGTGGTTAGGGCACTCGGCTCATGACCGAGAGGACCAGGGTTCAGACCTTGGGCGGGCGCGCACATAATGGGCTCGTCTCCCTCCACACCACTGTCCCTGTTCACCCGACGGCCACAGTTCAGGACGTGAAGCCAGGGCGGTGAGATCTCAACACCCTGGCTGGGCTGAGGGGGGCAATCTGTCACCCCTGTGGTGGGGATGTGCGGGGCTGCGATGCATCTCGGCCACGCTTAACGCAGGTACGCAAAAAATTCAGAGTTGCGAAAAAAATACCGAAATTTGTTTAAGGTGTAAGAAATTAAGTTCTGCACAAACATGGTGTAACGCGGATTATAGTCTGAGTTGAAAGGCTGTGTGTGATGGTGAAGAAAGGGTGAGTGGATACACTACAGACTACAGCCACGAGGCTGGACACGCCAGTCACCTCAGTCTTGAAGGATACTGAATGAATGGCAAAGAGCTGACTCAGGGTCATGTACTGAGGAGGATTTTGCCTTATGTTCTGCCAAGAAGAAAAGATCTAGAAAGAATCAGAGGCCTGGTACAAGCACTGGTTCTCTCAACGACCTGAGAGGAAGCATCAACCCGATATTGACACAGCTCATATAGCAAGTCTGATTCCATCTCACGGAGAGGAAACACACCACTCATGTGTCTATCTTATCATCTTTGCTTTTGACATTCTGTATACAATTGTGTTGCTTCAGTGTGTCTGTGATGAACAATTGTGTTGCTTTAGTGTGTCTGTGATGAACAATTGTGTTGCTTTAGTGTGTCTGTGATGAACAATTGTGTTGCTTCAGTGTGTCTGATGAACAATTGTGTTGCTTCAGTGTGTCTGTGATGAACAATTGTGTTGCTTCAGTGGTCTGTGATGAACATTGTGTTGCTATTAGTGGTCTGTGATGAACAATTGTGTTGCTTTAGTGTGTCTGTGATGAACAATTGTGTTGCTTTAGTGTGTCTGTGATGAACAATTGTGTTGCTTCAGTGTGTCTGTGATGAACAATTGTGTTGCTTTAGTGTGTCTGTGATGAACAATTGTGTTGCTTTAGTGTGTGTGATGAACAATTGTGTTGCTTCAGTGTGTCTGTGATGAAAAATTGTGTTGCTTCAGTGTGTCTGATGAACAATTGTGTTGCTTTAGTGTGTGTGATGAACAATTGTGTTGCTTCAGTGTGTCTGTGATGAACAATTGTGTTGCTTCAGTGTGTCTGTGATGAACAATTGTGTTGCTTTAGTGTGGTGTGAACAATTGTGTTGCTTCAGTGTGTCTGTGATGAAAAATTGTGTTGCTTTAGTGTGTCTGTGATGAACAATTGTGTGCTTCAGTGTGTCTGTGATGAACAATTGTGTTGCTTTAGTTTGGGCTGTGATGAACAATTGTGTTGCTTTAGTGTGTCTGTGATGAACAATTTGTTTGCTTTAGTGTGTCTGTGATGAAAAATTTTTGTTGCTTCAGTGTGTCCCGTGATGAACATTGTGTTGCTTTAGTGTGTCTGTGATGAACAATTGTGTTGCTTCAGTGTGTCTGTGATGAACAATTGTTTTTGCTTCAGTGTGTCTGTGATGAAAAATTGTGTTGCTTTAGTGTGTCTGTGATGAACAAATTTTGTTGCTTTAGTGTGTGTGATGAACAATTGTGTTGCTTCAGTGTGTCTGTGATGAACAATTGTGTGCTTTTTAGTGTGTCTGTGATGAAAAATTGTGTTGCTTTAGTGTTTTGATGAACATTGTGTTGCTTCAGTGTGTCTGTGATGAACAATTGTGTTGCTTTAGTGTGTCCCGTGATGAACAATGTGTTGCTTTAAATGTGTCTGTGATGAACATTGTGTTTCTTTAGTGTGTGTGATGAACAATTGTGTTTTCTTCAGTGTGTCTGTGATGAAAAATTGGTTGCTTTAGTTTTGTCTGTGATGAACAATTGTGGTTTTTCTTTAGTGTGTGTGATGAACAATTGTGTTGCTTCAGTGTGTCGTGTGAAACAATTGTGTTGCTTTAGTGTGTCTGTGATGAACATGTGTTGCTTTAGTGTGTCTGTGATGAACAATTGTGTTGCTTTAGTGTGTTGTGATGAACAATTGTGTTGCTTCAGTGTGTCTGTGATGAACAATGTGTTGCTTCAGTGTGTCTGTATGAACAATTTGTTGCTTTAGTGTGGTCTGTGATGAACAATTGTGTTGCTTCAGTGTGTCTTTATGAACAATTGTGTTGCTTTAGTGTGTCTGATGAACATTGTGTTGCTTTAGTGTGTTTTGATGAAAAATTTGTGTTGCTTCAGTGTGTCTGTGATGAACAAAGTGTTGCTTCATGTGTCTGTGATGAAAAATGTGGGTTGCTTCAGTGTGTCTGTGATGAACAATTGTTTTGCTTCAGTGTGTCTGGGGATGAACAATTGTGTTGCTTCAGTGTGTCTGTTATGAACAATTGTGTTTTCTTTAGTGTGTCTGTGATGAAAATTGTGTTGCTTTCAGTGTGTCTGTGATGAACAATTGTTTGCTTTAGTGTGTCTGTGATGAACAATTGTGTTGCTTTAGTGGGGTCTGTGATGAACAATGTGTTGCTTTAGTGTGTCTGTGATGAACAATTTTGTTGCTTTAGTGTGTCTGTGATGAACAATGTGTTGCTTCAGTGTCTGTGATGAACAATGTGTTGCTTCAGTTGTCTGATGAAAATGTGTTGCTTCAGTGTCTGTGATGAACAATGTGTTGCTTCAGTGTGTCTGTGATGAACAATGTGTTGCTTCAGTGTGTGTGATGAACAATGTGTTGCTTCAGTGTGTCTGTGATGAACAATTGTGTTGCTTCAGTGTGTCTGTGATGAACAATGTGTTGCTTCAGTGTGTCTGTGATGAACAATTGTGTTGCTTTAGTGTGTCTGTGATGAACAATTGTGTTGCTTCAGTGTCTGTGATGAACAATGTGTTGCTTCAGTGTGTCTGTGATGAACAATGTGTTGCTTCAGTGTGTCTGTGATGAACAATGTGTTGCTTCAGTGTGTCTGTGATGAACAATGTGTTGCTCTTCATTCACTTGATGGCATTTACCCGAGACAGTCTGCTGGATCAGTGAGCCAGAGGTCTGTTCTCTGAGGAAGCCGAGCAGCTACTGACCTGCCTCTGCCTCTGCCTAATGCCCTCGCTGGACAGGCAGACGACAGACAGCAGAGGGTCTGGCTGCTCTAGAGGCTGGTGTGTGTGTGTGTGTGTGTGACTTTTAATTCATTCATCTAGTTGTGATTTACAGGAAAAGAGTTAAGCTTGTACTGTCTCGTCTCCAAAGCTACTAATATCCATCTTGGTTTTATAGTCGTGAATATTCTTGGTATGTACCACCTCCTAATCCAGGCTATTCCACAGTTTAACCTGTGTGTGTGCGTGTGTGTGTGTGTGGTGGTAGTGATGGTGTGGAGGGGGGTGATGGTGGTAATTTTTGGTTGCAAGAACATAACTCTACTTATATAATGGGAGTTGATGGGCTCCAGCCGGTGAAGGAGGTTGAGGAGGGGCCTTTTGGTTTGGCTGAGGCCTTTGAGGAGGAGGTGGTGGTGGTGGTGCCCCTCCTGGCCCGGCTGGTGGGTTCTGAGGAGGTGGTCCTTGAGGTCCTCCAGGAGGAGGTGGTGGTGGTGGTGGTGGTGCCCCTCCTGGCCCAGCTGGTGGGTTCTGATGAGGTGGTCCTTGAGGTCCTCCAGGAGGAGTGGTGGTGGTGGTGGTGCCCCTCCTGGCCCAGCTGGTGGGTTCTGAGGTGGTCGTTGAGGTCCTCCAGGAGGTGGTGGTGGTGGTGCCCCTCCTGGCCCAGCTGGTGGGTTCTGAGGTGGTCCTTGAGGTCCTCCAGGAGGTGGTGGTGGTGGTGCCCCTCCTGGCCCAGCTGGTGGGTTCTGAGGTGGTCCTTGAGGTCCTCCAGGAGGTGGTGGTGGTGGTGCCCCTCCTGGCCCAGCTGGTGGGTTTTGAGGTGGTCCTTGAGGTCCTCCAGGGGTGGTGGTGGTGGTGCCCCTCCTGGCCCAGCTGGTGGGTTCTGAGGAGGTGGTCCTTGAGGTCCTCCAGGAGGTGGTGGTGGTGGTGCCCCTCCTGGCCCGGCTGGTGGGTTCTGAGAAGGTGGTCCTTGAGGTCCTCCAGGTGGTGGTGGTGGCGGTGGTGGTGCCCCTCCTGGCCCGGCTGATGGGTTCTGAGGAGGTGGTCCTTGAGGTCCTCCAGGTGGTGGTGGTGGTGATGGTGCCCCTCCTGGCCCGGCTGGTGGGTTCTGAGGAGGTGGTCCTTGGGGTCTTCCAGGAGGTGGTGGTCCACCAGTACCAGCAGCAGGCAGTGGTGCTGCTTGTCCTTGGTTTCCTGCCTGGTTATAAGCCATAAATCCAGCAGTGAACCAGGCAGGGATTGTGGACCCGGGGACAGGGACCACAGTGACTGCATCATTGACATATTCGTCAATCTTCTTGTCCAGGTCCATCTTCAGCTTCGGTGTTCGAGTGAAGCATTTAACAAACCGCAGAGCACCTTTTCCCCCGGCCTTCACCATCAGCTGCTGGGCAATATACCCTACTGTCCGGAAGTTGGACGCTTTGACTACTGACGTGTCCCTTCTGTAGCCATAGTAGGGTCTCCCTGTGGTTGCCGTCATTGCCAGGTAGACATTATTCATCTCGGTCGGGAATTTCACAAACACCCAGAGCCAGTTGAATCCTGGAAAGTCCCCGAATGCTGTCAGGATGGTAGATATGCAGGTCAGCCCTTGCACCGGAATCTTCTCTAAGGTTATTTTGAGCCTTAGAGCTTCATGAGGCAAGTACCCTAACCACTTATTTACCAAGTCTTCAATATTCCAGTCATCCACATGGTGGACCAGCATTCTCCAGCATGCCTCTATCCCCTCCTGGTCCAGATCCAGGTTCCTGCCAGTGTCAGTCTGGTACTCTGCAGAGATCTTGTCCACAAACGCATGGGTTACGTTGCCTCGTTTAGCCAATGCACACAGTGTAGTTACTAGGACCTGGGATAGACGTCCTGAGATCCTTACGGATCTTTTGGCCTGGATCCACAGGATGATCATGGCTCCAGCTGCTGATTTGTTTGGGACAGTAATCAGCAGGGTTTGGGAGTCAGCAGGCAGTCCCACGTTGTTGGCTGGGAGGGCATAGTCGGGATCTGCATCTGCCTGGGCGAGATCAGCACTATAAAGGGCGTCATCATAGTTGCCAATCATCCCGCTGAGGCTCTGGTCCTTGTAGACAGCTGCCACCATAGCTGCGGCTGCCTGAGGAGCTGCCAGATACCTCTGATCGTGAACCCTTGGGGCGAACAACGTCTCCATCATGGTCCACACCAGAACGGGGCTCTCGCTGGCCACCCGGAAGTGCCCGACTGCAGCCGTTGACCACAGCCATGCTACTTCCATTGCCCGAGTCCAGTCCTCGATGTGGTCCACATTTGACCAGGGTGGTATCCCACAGTTCCTCAAACACAGCTTTACATAAGGATCCTTCCACTTCAAGACATCAGTCCAGAACCCCCTCTTGTCCAATATACCATCTACGAGGTTCACTTGCGGAGCAGCTGCCATACTTGAAGGTTGGCAAAGAAAACAACGAATTAGGGAGAAATTAAAAGTAAAGAGGGATACGGAAAGAGAATTTTAAAACTGAGATTGTATAGAGTATTGTATCTTTGTGTCTTCATGCAAGAGAGGGGTGGGTCCATTGCATAGACTTGGACCTAAAGGTTGTTGCTAGCCATAAAATTATCGAAAAGTTACTTAATATACCAAATTAGCTAGTGGACAAGGATACTAAACAGGTCATAGCTAAAGAATAGTGCTTATAATTAGTGAAAAATAGGTTAATGGCACCCAAATTACAATGGAAATTACGTTCTGGGCCTCAAGGGGTTAAGACAGTAGCCAGCCTCAGCCCTTGGTTGGATTAGATATTGCTCCTTGCATCACAGGCATTCCAGACGGCTCCTTTTAACCCATTGAAACCCAAAACGTAATTTTCATTGTAATTTGGCTGCCATTAGACAATTTTCAGTGAATATAAGCAATATTTAATAGCTATGACCTGTTTAGTATCCTTGTCAACTAACTAATTTGGTATATTAAGTTAATTTTCGTTATTTTATGGCTAACAACAATTTTTTTTTTTGCCAAGAAAAGATCTGGGCGTGAAGGGGTTAAAAGAAATTTGACACGGTAAACCTTGCAACATTCCTAAGACAAATTTCTGCCTTCATGCTATTTTTATTGATTAAGAAATGACGATGAAAAACAATCCATAGCGATGAAGGAAACATGATGGAGAGGGAGAAGTGTTGTGAGGATTGGGAATACAATTAAACCTCTCGTATTCGGACACTCATTATTCGGCCTTTGACATTATTCGGACCTCTTGTTTTTTTTTTTTTTTTTTTTTTTTTTTAGGGGTCGAAATTTCCTAGCTATATATATACCTAGATTTTTTTTTTTTTTTTAGGGGGTCGAAATTTCCTAGCTATATATATACCTAGAATTTTTTTTTTTTTTTTTTAGGGGGTCGAAATTTCCTAGCTATATATATACTTAGATTTTTTTTTTTTTTTTTAGGGGGTCGAAATTTCCTAGCTATAAATACACCAAGATTTTTTTTTTTTTTTTTTAGGGGTCGAAATTTCCTAGCTATATATACACCTAGAATGGTCGTTTTTTTTTTTTTTTTTTTTAGGGGTCGAAATTTCCTATCTATATATATACCTAGATTTTTTTTTTTTTTTTTAGGGGGTCGAAATTTCCTAGCTATATATATACCTAGAATTTTTTTTTTTTTTTTTAGGGGGTCGAAATTTCCTAGCTATAAATACACCAAATTTTTTTTTTTTTTTTTTTTTTTTAGGGGTCGAAATTTCCTAGCTATATATACCTAGGTTTATTTATTTATTTATTTATTATTATTATTTTTTTTTTTTTTACATATCCCCCCCATTATTCGGATCCTTGCATTACTCGGACCACTCCTTGGCCCAATTAGTCCGAATATGAGAGGTTTTACTGTATGTGAAAACTGAGGAATACTGTTTTGACAATCACCATATTATGTACTCTCCACCCGCCTCACAGGAGCTTTTGTTGACGGTCTATAGTCTATTTTTTTTAACAAGGTGAAAATTCCATTCTATCTTAACCCCTTCACGCCCAGATCTTTCCTTGGATATATAAAATCGTCTGTTGTTAGCCATAAAATTACGAAAACTAACTGAATATACCAAATTAGCTAGTGGACAAGGATACTAACAGGTCATATCTATAAAATATTGCTTATAGTCATTCAAAATCGTCTAATGGTAGCCAAATTACAAAGGAAATTACGTTCTGGGCCTCAAGGGGTTAAGGTCTCATTCTTAAAATTTTGCCTATATTTACCTGATAATATGATATAAAATACAACTGAAATTAAGAAGCGTAGTATCCCCTTCTCCCGGCATCAAATATCAGTCGGTAAGCAGCAAGGGGGCAGGATTTTTCACCTCGTAAAAAATAACAGAGTATAGGACATACGGACATAACGCTGGCTACTCTACTCGGGTCCCAGACAAACACGGCTTCAACAAAACCTGCCACGTGAAGGCTGACTAAATCCAATTCTTACTCCGGGTTCTATCTTTGTTGGACGAGGCTTTCTGGAATCACTCGCTAAGACAAATTTGAATGAGAAAAATAAAAAATTTCCTTTACAGATTTAGCAATAAATAAATGAGTAGAATAAAAGATGCTCATCTTTCTCTTCCTGTCCAGCAAAAGACTGAAGTGTACAAATTGTGATCATAAATGTGTAGTCTATTTATTTTAATGAGGCAAAAAATCCTGACCCTTTGCTGCTTACTGACTGATATTTGATGCCAGGAGAAGGGAATACTACACTTCTTCTAAATTTCAGTTTAATTTTATCATAGTTAACCCTATTATCAGGTAAACACAGGCATCATTTTAAGCATGAGACCTTAAGATAGAATGAAGTTTTTGCCTTGTTAAAAAAAAAAAACGACTATAGTTTATGTAGCCTGAGCCAAGAAACAGACATGCTGACAGATCAAGACACAGCCTCCTGAGCTCCTCCTGGTCACCCTGAGTGTGTGGGCGTCTCAAGAATGTAAAATATTATCCCAAAGTTTGTTATCCGTTAAGATGAGTAGCAACGTAAATATAGGGACCTGGAGGGAGAGGCAGTGTTGTGATGAGCAGTGTGTGTGTGTGTGTGTGTGTGTGTGTGTGTATGTGTGTGTGTGTGTGTGTGTGTACCAGTGCATTTTTTAACATCACAACTGGGCGACCAAAATGTCTCCCAGTGATGGAAAACTGTCGCCCAGTAAGAACAATTTTAAGCTACAGGGCGACAAGATATTTGTTCATAAAATCCTTCCTGGATACAATGGTTCATCTTATCTGTGTGTGTTAGATCCAGAAGTGCACTCTTATTACTGCATATGATCTTTATTTATACACAACATACAAAAGGGTGAAGTTGATGTATCCAAAAAACTCTATTTTAACAGGTAGGCCTTTACCTTTCTGGCTATCCAAAGAATGTCGCCCAGTAAGATTGGCTTAAAAAATGCACTGGAGTGTACTATGCAGCCAACAGAGCATTTCATGGTTAACCCCTTGAGGCCCGGAACGTAATTTGCATTATTAGTGAATATAAGCAATGTTTTATAGCTACGACCTGTTTAGTATCTTTGTCCACTTGCAAATTTGGTATATTTAGTTAGTTTTGGTTGTTTTATGGCTCGACAACATACAATTTTATACAGCAAAGGAAAGATCTGGACGTGAAGGGGTGAAGGGTGTGTGTCACCTCACCTTTATAGTGTAGTGCTAGTTTTGATCTGAATCAATAAAAAGCATCTCTGCCTGTTTGGTACAGTGTGATATCTTTAATTAGGAACACGCAGGGAAAGAAAGTGTTAACCCCTTGAGGCCCACAACGTAATTTCCATTGTAATTTTGCCACCATTAGACAATTGTAATGACTATAAGCAATGTTTTATAGCTATGACTTGTTTCGTAGCCTTTCCCACTAACTAATTTGGTTTATTTAGTTACTTTTTGAAATTTTATGGCTCGACAACAGACAATTATTTTATACAGCAAAGGAAAGGTCTGGGCGTGAAGGGGTTAATCACTAGCAAAATTAACATAAGATAATATTTAACTTTTAACATTACCAACAACTTGAAATAAACTGCTAAGACGGGCGCCCTGCTTGTCCTAGTGACCAGTGTTGTCGTCACCTCAGTGTTCCGTGGCGATCACTTCACCATTAAAGCAACATGGGATGACGCAACCCCTCAATGGAGGAGTTTAGAGTCACCAAGCTTTTATGGGTATTATTTTACGATGGCACCAAACTTCCCTACACAATTGGGAGCATGGTTTTTGTTTACCTTATTGTATTCTAAGAGACATTTTCTCTTTGAGCTTTCCGTCGCAAATCAATCGTTTCGGAGATATAGAACATTTTAGGTGGGAGGAGGAATACGTCTCCATTTGTTTACAAAATGCCTCCCTCTTCCTATTCTTGTGACCTGCATCGCTTTTGTTTCGGAGTAAGTTTTCCGTGCGCACCCGTGGGTAGGAGGTTAATCTCGGGGTTTGGTATTTTATTAAACTTTTTTATTATTGGACCCAGTTAGGAGGTTAAAGGTTAGGTTAGGTAAGGTAAGGGTAGGTTAGGTTCAGGTTAGGTAAGGTAGGTTAGGTAAGGTAAGGTAGGTAAGGTAGGTAAGGTACCCACGGGTGCGCACGGAAAACTTATTCCGAAACAAAAGCGATGCAGGTCACAAGAAGAGGAAGAGGGAGGCATTTTGTAAACAAGGAGATGGATTCCTCCTCCCACCTAAACTGTTCTATATCTCCGAAACTATTGATTTGCGACGGAAAGCTCAAAGAAAATGTCTCTTAGAATACAATAAGGTAAACAAAAACCATCCTCCCAATTGTGTAGGGAAGTTTGGTCCTATCGTAAAAATTTACCCTTTTATGTTTTGTGGACTACCATAATTATAAAACTCATCTTAATTTGACTGTTCTGTCTCTGTGGTGGTGGTGGTGGTGGTGGTGGCGTTCTGTGAGGTGGGCGGCGGGGGCAGGCTGGGTGGGGGGGGCGGGGCGGCGGCGGCGGGATCCTGGGGGTAGTCTATGATCTTGCGTCTGCTCTGCATGACATGTTGCTGCTGCTTGTAATACACCTTGAAGAGCCCCTTCACCACCAGGAATGAGGCGCCACCCTGCAACACAGCCAGACACAAAGTCTTACCACAGGTGAACCCAGGCTTCTTATGCATGTGTATTGGTAAAGCTTTCAATAATGAAACACTCAAAATAATGAACATTTCTCCAACTAGCACGTAGCAGGAGCCCTTTCCTGCACCTGGTAT
Source organism: Chionoecetes opilio (assembly GCA_016584305.1). Lineage (NCBI taxonomy): Eukaryota > Metazoa > Arthropoda > Malacostraca > Decapoda > Majidae > Chionoecetes > Chionoecetes opilio. The sequence goes on from JACEEZ010013215.1 coordinate 66,128, forward strand.
AAGGCGGCGCCCAAGACAACAGTGTGGCAAATAACACTCAACCCTCCCCTCAAGGATGCTCTGACAGACTCTATAATCTTTAGGCCACAACCCCACCTGATAAATTACTGGCAATCACCATCAACAAATACACAATTGTAGATTCGGATATACACGTAATTATATCAACACGTTACCTTGATTCGTTGTGGCCTCCAGACAGCACTCGTCAACAAACTTGCCGGTGTTATGCTAAGTGTGGTTGACGCGCGAAATCCACGTAGAACAATATTTCATGTGACATGTGCTAAATGTTGTTGACGCGCAAAATCCTGGAGACCCCTCCATTCATCTCTCTGATTTCACTGGTTTTACAGCTTAACTGCTGCCCTGATACATGTTACAGGCAACATTGAGGCACTAGCTTTCCATGAGAACAGTTACAAGTAATAAGAGTTACTCAAAAGCACGCAAAAAAGTATAAGTGAATAAGTCTGATTCAGTCATGTTGTGGGAAGAGGAGTACTGTGTGGTTCTTATCGGGTATAATTAGTATCCTTTGTCTGGATACCAGTGCATCTAACTACTCTTAAAATAATAAGTGTCTCAGTACCCTGTAACATGTTTCAGGGCAGCAGTAATGCTGTAAAACATGCAAATTAAAGAGAAAAAGTTTAACCTTCTCGTAAGTTACCTAAGTATATTCTTTGATTTGCATGTTTTACAGCTTTACTGCTGCCCTGAAACATGTCATAGGTTACTCTGAGACACTTATTATTTTATGAAAGTACTTAGATGCACAGGTGGATATCCAGACAAAAGATAATACTTATACCTGATAAGATAGTTAACTGCGGCGATAGTTCGTATCGGCGACAGTTCTAAGTAGCCTACCATAAGAACCCTACTGTTTGACGTGGATATTTTAAGGTTTTGAGTAACTCTTATTACTTGTAACTGTTCCCATGGAAAGCTAGTGCCTCAATGTTGCCTGTAACATGTATCAGGGCAGCAGTTAAGCTGTAAAACCAGTGAAATCAGAGAGATCTTTGATGGGGTTTCCAGGATTTCGCGCGTCAACAACATTTCGCGCTAAGTTATTTCTTTGCTAAATGTCATCAGAGCCACAGGAGATGTATTTTACGTGTCTATTCTAACCCTATATACTATCTACATATACAGATACACAATATATATATATATATATATATATATATATATATATATATATATATATATATATACAGTTATACTACACGTATATACACATATATATACAGTTATATATATATATATATGCCTCAATGTTGCATGTCTATACCGTGCTTGAGGGTAGGAATAAAGCTGTGCAACTATTGCACTATGAGATCAATCAGGTCAGTATGTACTAGGGATGTGGGAACAAGAGTTTTAGGAGGCACATTTTGTAGCCTTTGGCAGGATAAGTGCATACAACTGCTGTCATTGAATAACGAGTGTCTGGATCAGTGTTACCTGTAGCAAGTGTATAATCTAAATGAAGCTACAAATGGATACAAATTAAGGGAAATAATCTGGAAAACATGGGGTTGTGGGAATGTAAGTTTGTTAATTACAAGCTTATTTCATAGGGGATTGCATCATACATACATAGAGACAATAGACTGATTGGTAGTGCACACAGATATTTGCACAGAATAAGATTACTGCAGAGTTGTTTGGAACATGTTTTGCAACAAAGAATACAGATATAACATAAGAAAAAAAAGTGAAAATACATAGATAGTCAATTATTATCAATGGTTGTGTCAATCAATCAATCAATCAATATATATATATATATATATATATATATATATATATATATATATATATATATACATTTATATATATATATATGAAGATGTGAGGTATTGTTGGGAGAGGAAAGAATGAAAGAAATGAACGAGTTCAATTAGCTCCTCCACCTAGGACACTGTTGTGTGAACATTGATGTATGGAAGGAGAAAAAAGATAGGAGTGTCTTAGGCTATCAAGTAGGGTGTGAAGTATATTATTCTTTTCCCACATTTAACGTCTAGTTGAGTGACTTGAAAGTGGAATAGTGCCCAGCGGTCAAGAACGTATAGTGTGGAAATGAGTTACTTTAGAGGAGAATGTGGCGTGAGGATATTGGTTGGTGTGAGCATTGACAATTTACACAATGCACGTATGAAAAAAGTAACATAGGAGTGTGTGCAAACAGATTGAAGTGGTAGGATGGTTGAATGAAATAATTTGAGATTGTTTGGGTAAACTAAAAGGACGAAGTGAGAGGAGTACAGGAGAAGTACAGGGCCTGAAGCCAAGGGAGCGACCAGGTCCTCCCCATGGCGTCAGGCCCCAATCCCCGGGCCTGAAGCACCCCACGATGTGGGAGGGGGGGGGTTAAGAGATATTGCCATTAAAACACTCATAGCATTGAAAATATGCTCAGATAATGAGTAAATGGTGCAAATTAAAGAGACTCATATCATTAGATTCTCGCATAACACATGCTCGTATGAGACGAGAGCAGCGAATGGTCCAATAACGAGAGCATAATATAGTTATATTCGGGTACATAAAAACACCGGATCTGACCGGATCGGAGCAGTAAACACTGGATCGGAGCTATAAAATGGCCAAATGAGGGACATTAAGCATTTTAAGGCACTGGGCCACAGTTTTGTGGGGTTAATGCCCCTAATTATAACCATAATTAGATCAAAAATAGTTTGATTCAACCGTGATCTTCAGAGCTTGCACGCATATTTTTATATACAGATATATTTTAGTACTTGTTTTTTTTACTTGGAGGCATATTTTTATATACAGATATATTTTAGTAGCTACTTGTTATTTTTTACTTGGAGGCATATTTTTATATACTAGCTACATATTTATTTTAGCTACCGTAGATAACAGTAAAGTCGCCAGGACAACTTTTTTTTCTGTTTACAGACGTGTGGTGGCGTTAATACTTACATTTCTACATCCATGATTTCAGGACAGTTAGAAGGGGCTATCTGGAGAGTCTGTGTCATATTATGGCTATAAATGAACAAATAGTCGGTCAGCCCCGGTCCAAAATTTTGCTCACCGGTATCAAATTAGGGCGAGAATGCTAAGAGTGTTTTTTGAGAAGGTATAAATGCCTAGAGTTAGAAAACATGTGATAGCATTGTGGGGGTGGCAGCTTTATATGAGTTATCTCCCTTTTTCCAAAATGGCCGCCAAAATACACCCAATAATTATGAAATTTTTAAATTTCGTTTTATGGGCCTATCATGTAGAGCTTTTCCTGGTGATTCCAACGGTATGCTTATTTGTTCCCTAGCTTCGATATTTGTCCCCCAAATTGGCTTTTCCTCTAGGGGAAGAACCACTTTTCCCCTGGCCTAGGGCAATTTTCTAAACGTGGTAAATCGGGAAGATGATCAAGTATAAAATGTATTTAGAATCCGCTTTTAAATACATATACCAATTCAATCGGATAATATTTATATACATATGTATGTACATATGTATATATGTATATATGTATATACAGGAAAATACCTTTTATCCGGATATATCCGGACTTCCGGGTAGCCGGTTAATGGAAAAGTCCGGTTAATGGGTAAGTATACATACGAAAGATGCATTTACTAAAAATAAACATAATATTGTATGATTGTTTGTATTGTATGACACACCCACACATACCACCCAACACACACACACACACATACCACCCAAACACACACCACACACACATACCACCAAACAACACCAACTACACCCAACACACAACCAACTACCACCCAACACACACACACACACATACCACCCAACACCACACCCACACATACCACCCAACACACACACCACACATACCACCCAACACACACACCCACACATACCACCAACACACACACACCCACACATACCACCCAACACACACACCCACACATACCACCAACCACACACCCACACCATACACCCAACACACACACCCACACATACACCCAACACACACACACACACATACCACCAACCACACACCCACACATACCACCCAACACACACACACACACATACCACCCAACACACACACCACCACATACCACCCAACACACACACCCACACATACACCCCAACACACCACCCACATACACCCACACACCACCCAACATACACCCAACAACACACCACACATACCACCCAACACACACACCCACACATACCACCCAACACACACACCCACAATACCACCCAACACACACACCCACACATACCACCCAACACACACACCCACACATACCACCCAACACACACACCCACACATACCACCCAACACACACACCCACACATACCACCCAACACACACACCCACACATACCACCTGTGAAAGTTTTGATTTTTACTGGGGGTTTTAAGTATTAGACTTCACTTACCTCTCAATAATTAAATCACCTTCGGGTTGTTTGTTTGACTCACTATGAAGCTATCAGTCCAGGACTACATACAGGGTAAACAATAAACACTTGGTAAACACCTTATCTACTTTATTTACAAGATCTACACAACAAAATAGCACCCCCCAACACAAGATTCATCCACTCAATCACGCCCTAAATATCTTCCCTACATATGCCTATGATAGCCTACCGCTTCTGGTTATCTGGCTGGGGAATAGATATAAGGGGTTATGGATTATGATTATAAGAACCTGTAGCCTCGAGCCTGTGGTCCTCGTCGCGCACACACGTGGTCGACTTCCTGTCTAGCGACTCGCTCCTTGCTCCCAGCTTGCGTCTGCCTCTACCAAGCCCTCCTTCTCCTCGCGGTATGACTTGCCCTGCGTCTGTTAGCAGGAACAAGCTCCAGACACGCGGGGAAACTGGAAGGAGGTGGCGAGAGGTCCAGAAGACGTCCTCGGCTGGGGGGGGGTGTAGTCGTGGCCGTGACCTGTAACAGAGTGGGCGACCCAGGCCGACCTGGATCCTCCAAGATGGCGGCTGGTGGCGCGTTGCCACTTCGGCTCATCTAAACATATTTTTCTTACCCTGTTTTATTATGCATGCCTGAATTCTATCAGCCACCACATGCAATTTACTTCGGGTGTCTCTGCTAGCGCACCCTGCTACTCGTGGGGAGGCAACTATGAGCCTAAAACCCCCCACAGACTGGAATCCTTTCCCGCCACCAGAAAAACATTAACTGGCATCCGCCAGCGGGGACAACAGCCTGGCGCCAAGCGCAAATATGGGGACTGAATGCATATAAAATGTCTAGCCATTACACCACCCAACACACACACCCACACATACCACCCAAACACACACACACACAATACCACCCAACACACACACCCACACATACCACCCAACACACACACACACACATACCACCCAACACACACACACCCACACATACCACCCAACACACACACACACACATACCACCCAAACACACACACACACACATACCACCCAAACACACACATACACACAACACAACACACACACACACACATACCACCCAACACACACACACCCACACATACCACCCAAACACACACACACACACATACACCACATACACACACATACACGGGTGGTATGTGTGGGTGGGTGTGTTGGGTGGTATGTGTGGGTGTGGTGTGGGTGGTATGTGGGATGACTCAAAATAACCACTCCGGTCGTCGGGTAGCACTGACCTTGCCCACGGACTGATAAACACTGAATATCATAGCGCATGGCGCATTATGGCGGGAATAAACAGGTGGCGATAGGTGGCGCTCACGTCTACGGCGGCAAAATTAAAAGTTAAATATTTCGTTATTTTTTTATTTTTTAATACTATTTACTACCTGCCACAAATTCCGGTTATTGGGTTATTCCGGTTGTTGGGTATCCGGATAAAAGGTATTTTCCTGTTGTACATAACTACGCTAATTACCTAAACATTGAACACACCTTTATGAAATTAATCATCAACATCGTCGTCTTCGTCCGTGCTCTCCTCATCATCTGATGAACGATTCTCGCAGTCTGACAGTTTGCACATATCAGTGCACTTAAGTCCATTTGCCAGACAGACACACTTTGGCAGTGTACACAATCCTTGAACATTGCAGGCCAGTAGGGCCAAGATAGCCTCAGGTGCTGGCCGACCATCCATCCAATCCACTACCATTAATTCCTCAGCTACATCCATGTCAATTTCCACCCTCTGCCAATGGGACTTGGTACACCTGGGTCTTGCTCAAGAATCTTCTCCATATTCCAGCCTGGTAGTTTGCCCTTTGGCATGTTTGACTAAGCAGTCCTGCAGGGTGGAAGCTGATGACTCTCTATCTCACCTTTCTTAACACAGAACAAGTGGTACCTGAGATTATTGACCTTAGTGAATGCTGCTTTGGGGACATAGAGGAGACATGTGAAAACACTCTAGTTTGTCCATCAGTTCTGAGGAGAGGTCCCATTCCTGGCCCAACTGTGTAAATGTGTTTCTGATTCCCTGTTGTTGGTCACGAATTTTTAGAGCACTTGCCTTCCCTTTACCTGCGAAAGCACTTGGTAGTGTCACAAACCAGTGTATGCATGTATACCCAAAAAGAGCTCTGCAGACATCTGTGCACGATAGTGGCAGCGACTTTCCCGATGTCAACTAATCTAGTTCTGGTTCTAGTTCCAACATTTCTGGAAAACGGGGCCCCCATCTTGTCATGGAATGCCAAACACATAATAAAGACATTGTAAACCCCTGCGCATATCACAACAGCCTGGTAGCCCTGTCTAGCAGCAGGACCCGCATGGAAAAGTAGGCGCCATCTGCTTCTTCCTGCTGGCATGGAGATCTGGTACCTCTTCACTGCCCGTGATGTATTTTGTAGCATTTTTCATCACAGTGTATACAGAATCTTCTCATGTAGTTTCTCCCTGTACATGGCTTCCCCCATTCACGAAATGAAGCAATCAGACTGTTTTGTTAGTTATCCGTCAGGAAACTTTCCCATTGCTCACGATCTGTGCGCTTGTGATTTCCTGCAGCTGCTGTCCGGTCTCTTCACCCCGTGCCGATCTCTCACGTTCTTGATAGAATTCTTTCGATAGTGTCGAACACAACATCATTCGGGTACTTTTTACTTCTCACGCAATGCCATAGACAGTATTGTAGTGGCAATGTCTCCAAACGTAGCTTGATCAACCTGTATTCTTTGAACTAAGTTCATTCCATCGATCACAGAAGCCGGATTTTGTAGGAGTTGGTCTGCTACTGTCACATTCTTCTGAAAAGTTGTGGCTAAGGAAGCTTTGTTTGTTTTCCTGAGTAATCCGTCTGGGTAGAGAGAGCCCAGGGTAGTGGTCCCAGGGGGTGAGAGAGGATGTCCTCCTCTTGAATTGCGCCCTTGTGCCATCACTATGATGCGACCAAACAGAGCCCGGTAAACTTTAAAGATTATGTCCTTCCCCTTGTTTAAATACTTTTTTTCTTACACATATTAGTGAATGTCTTCAGTTTGTTAGTTTTCATCGGATCGTGAAATAGTTTTGGTGGTGGGTCGTTCTCGTCTCTCATTGGGGAAAAGTGGCATAACTCTTCTCTCCAATAGCAAAATGCTTTAATCAGGTCAGAGGCAATGTCTCTGTGTGCCGATTTAGCATAGAAATGCTTATGAGGTCTTGCTTCTCTGAGAATGGGTTGGCCCAGGCTTGAATGGGCTGACGACTGCCGACACTGTTTCCTCATCTTTATTTATTCTTGGCTGCTGGAGATCAGCATGATTGAGTTTTGATTGGTTACCATGCACCAGGGTCTCTTAGGTGTCCAAGAAATTCACTGCGGTACTCTGCTGTTATGTAGTCCCTTTTTGATGGCTCCTGCTTTTAGGCTGAACCCTGACGTGCCTCCCGGAGTCTGAGTGTCCTTGTTAACCGTAACCTCAATTGTCTGATCTACAGGTATCCGCCCAAAGGGATTATTGCTGGACCTCTGCACTGAGAAATTACCTTGCTGGAAGGCTCTATGTACATCAGGGTTTTTTTTCCCGGAAGATTTGTCATTTCAGCAAGTATGCAGATAGGTACCTTGCATAGTTGATCTTATCGTAGGCAAAAAACCATGGGATCAAAGTTCTAATGCCATTTGATGTGCAAATCCCAGTTTACTTCACGAAAGCACGTAGAAGGGCCCAAATATCACGTGCTCTAAACCCTGTCTATGTATGACATCCAAAATTCCGATAGTTCCCCTTGTTGTGGCGGAAAAACTCCCATAAAGCTGCCACTGCCACAATGCTATCACATGTTTTCTAACTCTAGGGATTTATACCTCCCAAAAACCTATTAGCATTCTCGCCCTAATTTGATACCGACCAACCCCCCAGGCTGATCGCCTAAAAGGACAAAAATATCTACAAAGTGGCTACCACAATAAATTCGCCATCTAGTGTTTATTTGCCCGTGTCCTACCGCTGTCGTCGTCGCCGAAGAAAAAAAACGAGTAGCGAAATTTGAAACCGTATATCTCGCGATACAAAGCAAAAACAACGCTGAACAGGGTAGATTATACAGTCATGATATAAACTACTGTGTAATCATCTTTAGTGGCACATAAAAATCATTAGTAATGCTATAATTTTTTAATATATGGCGCCTGGCGACATGATTGGCAGGTCTGTACTGTGTAAATACCTTGTTTTTTTTTTCTTGACGCATATTTTATTTTTACATACAGCTATATAATTAAATTTTGTGTAAATAGCATCACTACTGCTGTTGTCTGTGGGCCACTGAAGATGATACACAGTAGTTTAATCCCTGACTGTATAATCTACCCTGTTTTCAGCGTTGTTTTATGCTTTGTAATCTGCAAGTATAGACGGTTTTTAAATTTTCACTACTCGTTTTTTTTTCGGGCGACGACGACGCGGGAGGGCACTCAGTAAATAAAACACACTTTGGTTGGCGATCTTTTTTTTTTGTGGTAAAGGTCGCCAAAAACCCCGTTGAAATTTTATTTTTTGGAAAATGAAGAAAGTACATAGGAGTGTGTGCAAGCAGATTGAAGTGTAGTATGGTTGCATTGATAATTTGAGATTGTTTTGGAAACTAAAGGAACTAAGTGAGAGGATTACGGATGAAGTACAGTGCCTGAAGCAGGAGCGACCAGGTCCTCCCCATGGCTTCAGGCCCCAATCCCCGGCCTGAAGCACCCACGATGTGGGCGGGGGGGTTAAGAGATATTGCCATTAAAACACTCATAGCATTGAAATTCTCAGATATGAGTAATTTGCAACTTAAAGAGACTCATATCATTAGATTCTTCGCATAACACATGCCTCGTATGAGACGAGAGCAGCGAATGGTTCACCTAACGATAGCATATATAGTTTATAATTCGGGTAATAAAAACAACCGGATCTGACCGATCGGAGCAGTAAAACACTGGATCGGAGCTTAAATGGCCAAGCATGAGGGGCATTTAAAAGCATTTTAAGGCACTGGGCCACGAGTTTTGTGGTTAATGCCCCTAATTATAATAACCATAATTAAGATCAACAATGTTTGATCAACCGTGATCTTCAGAGCTTTGCACGCATATTTTTTATATCAGATATATTTTAGTACTAACTTGTTTTTTTACCTTGAGGCATATTTTATATACAGATATATTTTAGTAGCTACTTTTTATTTTACTTGGAGGCATATTTTTATATACTACTAACATATTTATTTTAGCTACCGTAGCATAACATAAAAGTCGCCAGGAGACAACTTTTTTTCTGTTTACAGACGTGTGGTGGCGTTAATACTTCCATTTTCCTACCTCCATGATTTCAGGACGTTAGAAGGGGCTATCTGGAGAGTCTGTGTCATATTATGGCTATAAATTTACCAATAGTCGGTCACCCGGTCCAAAATTTTGGCTCACCGTTATCCAAATTAGGGCGAGAATGCGAAGAGTGTTTTTTGACGAAGGTATAGAAATTCCTAGAGTTAGAAAACATGTGAAGCATTGTGTGTGGCAGCGTTTATAGAGTTATTCTCCCTTTTTCCAAAATGGCCGCCAAAATAACCCAATCATTAGAAATTTTTAAATTTTCTGTTTTAGGGCCTATCATGTAGAGCTTTTCCTGTGATTCCAACGGTAATGCTTATTTGTTCCCTGCTTCGATATTTGTCCCCCAAATTTGGCTTTTCCTCTAGGTAAGAACCACTTTTCCCCTGGCCTAGGGCAATTTTTCGAAACGTGTAAATCGGGAGATGATCAAGTAATATAATGTATTTAGAATCCGCTTTAAATACTATACCATTCAATCGATACTATTTATATACATATGTATGTAACATATGTATATATGTTAATATATAATGTAATACAGGAAAATACCTTTTATCCGATAATATCCGGACTTCCGGTAGCCGGTTTTTATGGAAGTCCCGGTTAATGGTCAAGTATACATACGAAGATTTTTCCTAAATCACTATATTTCATGATTGTTTGTATTGTATGACACACCCACACATCCACCCAACACCACACCACACATACCACCCAACACCCACAGACAGCCCACAATACCACCACAACACACACACACACAACATACACCCACCACACCACCCACACATACCACCCCAACACACACAACAAACCCACACATACCACCCAACAAACACACACACCACTACCACCCACACACACACCCACCATACCACCCAACACACACACCCACACATACCACCCACACACACACACCACACAATACTCAAACCACCCCACACACACACCCACACATACCACCCCACACACACACACACACATACCCAGGAGGAGAGAGAGAGAGGAGAGAGAGAGAGTAGAGAGAGAGAGAGAGAGAGAGAGAGAGAGAGAGAGAGGAGAGAGAAGAGAGAAGAGAGAGAGAGAGCGAGAAGAGAGAGAGAGCGAGAGAAAGAGAGAGGATGTGGAGGAAAGAACATGAAGGTGTCGATGTCTTTATGTTACCTGAGATGTTCCTCTAATGCAAAGGGAGTAGGAGGAAGGAGGAGAGGAGGAGGAGGAGGAGGGAGGAGGAGGAAAGAAGAAGAGAGGAAGAATTTAGATTTTTTTTTCCGACAATGGGTGTTTCAAGGTGACAACTAACACGGAAAAAGAATGGACTAAGGCGAAAATAAGCTTTATTTTTAACTTAAATATGAAACACACACAACACACAAAACACACACACGCACACAACCACACACACACACGCACACACACCACACACACACACACACACACACACACACACACACACACACACACATACACACCAAACACACACACACTGACATACATACATACATACATACATACACACAACACACCAACACACACACACACACACACACACACATAACACACACACACACACACGACACACACACACACACACCACACACACACATACATACTACCTACATACATACACACACACACACACACAACACACACACACACACACACACACAACACACAAACACAACACACACACACAATATATACATACATACATACACGCACACACACACACACACAAACACACACACACACACACAACCACAACACACACACACACCCCAACACCACACACACACACACACACAACACACACCACACACTTCCTTTTATCAATATACATCACATCTCTAGCTATACATCTACTTTTTCTACTTATCCTTTCCTCTCCTGCTGGCCCTGTATACCTCACTGTGGTGTGTGTGGTGTGTGTGGTGTGTGTGTGTGTGTGTTTGTGTTGTGTGTGTGTGTGTGTTGTGTGTTTGATGTGTGGTCGTGTGTGTGTGTTGTGTTGTGTGTATGTGTGTGTGTGTGTGCCGTTGTTGGTGGTTTGTGTGCGTGTGTGTGTGTGCTGTGTGTGTGGTGCGTGTGGTAATAACAGATAAAAAAAAAATTATAGTAAGATTCGTCTGGTTCCCATAAGGGTGTTTACCTATATAAACCTGTCTTGAGGGGTCATTACGTACCCCAAGAGAGAGAGGAGAGAGAGATAGAGAGAGGAGAAGAGAGAGAGAGAGAGAGATAGAGAAGAGATAGAGAGAGAGAGAGAGAGAGAGAGAAAAGAGAGAACGAGAGAAATTGGCTTAAAGTATAACCATATCTTAAAAGCCTTTTCCTACGCCTCACTAGTGTTTCTCGTCCTTCCTTCCTTTCTTTAATTTTATTTTTCTGAATGAACACAATTTGTTTTTTTCGATGTTTCCGGTTCCAATCTTTTCTTTTGCATTTTTTCTATTATTTTTCCTCCGCCAACGAAGCTGGAGGGAGGTATGTTTTCACCCCCGATCTGTTTGTTTGTTTGGTTGTTTTTAAATTTTGTTTTTTTGTTTGTTTTGTTTGTTTGTGGTTTGGTTTTTTTTTTAGTGTACAGATTTCTCCGAAACGTTACGGTATATAAATTTGGACCAAACTTGGTATAGGCCAGTTTTATTTTGTATAATGAGAACTGATTACATTTTGGATGCAATCGAGTCACAACTGTTTTGGTTAGGGCGCAGACTCCGGCGAGGTATGCGCTCTACTGAGTGCCCCCCCCCTAATTTTTTCTATTCAGTGATATTAGCGAAAAGAATAGGCCCTTATGGGATACTTCACTATATGTTTTATTTTGGATGAAATCGAATTCACAACTGTTTGCCATGGCCACCAATTATTACATGCCTGGGCGGAGGTATGGCGCTTCTACTGAGTGCCCCCCCCCCTATTTTGTAATTTGGAATTGCTGCTGTAAGCTACGATATAAATAAAATAACAGGAGCAAGAGGGTTCTTATTGTTAACGAAGACGAAACGCAGGCTCTCATTGCTTAACTTACTTCTCGCAGTCGCTCTCTGGTTGGCTGTTGATTCTCTGCTCTTTAACTTAGGTATATACGCCATCCTTGCCTCATTGCTCCTTCCCTCCTTCTCTCCCTCCTTTCGGTAATTAAATAGTTATAATCTATATCAAGAGACAAAACTGATTATTCCCTCTCTTCTCTTAGGAAAGGGGGGCGGAGAAGGAAGGAAGGAATGAAGGAATGACGGAAGGTAAGGACTGAAGGAATGGAATGTGAGTACGGGAAGAGGAAGAAGGTCGGGGATAGAAAAGTTGATAGGTAAGGAGGATGTAGGAGGTGGTAAAAAGAAGGAATTAGAGGAAGAGTAAGAAGAAAAAGAAAGCCAAGAGAATTAAGGAAGGGAATAAAGGGATGGGCTGTGGTGTGTATTCACCTGTTGTATTTCATCTAGTTTGTATTTTACAGGGCCTGAGCTACACTCCTATTGGCCCCGTCCCTCATATCAACATTTTTTATCATTCATCCTTAGTGGCTTAGTGTAGGCCGAAGCATCACCCCGGGAGGCGGGTCACAAAAAAACCCCCGGTAACACCCGCAACCCATTCACTGCTGGGTGGACAGTGTTCAGTTTTAAGAAGAACTTAAGGTTTTTAAGGACTCGTTTTAAGAGACGGTCTGTCTTCCCTCCGCCCTGGGAACGAACCCGGGACTTTCTCGGTTGGAGCCAAGCGTGCTAACTCCCTACACTACCGGATTTCCCCCGTGTGCGTGTGTTGTGCGCGGCGTATTTTTGTTATTCATGCAGCGTTGAGACAAGGCTTGAATCGCATGTTGATACATTTTAACTCTCTCTCTCTGCTCTCTCTCTCACTTCTCTCTCCTCTCCATCTACTCTCTCTCCTCTCTCTCTCTCTCTCTTCTCTCTCTCTCTCATCCTCTTTCTCTCTCTCTCTCCTCTCGTCTCTCAATCTCTCTCTCTGCTCTCTCTCTCTCTCGCTCTCCTCTCATCTCTCTCTCTCTCTCATCTCTCTCAGTCTTCTCTCTCTCTCTCTCCTCTCTCTCTCTCTCTCTCTATCTCTCTCTCTCTCTCTCTCCTCTTCTTCTCTCATCTCTCTCTCTCTCTCTCTGCTCATTATATATCAGTTTGCATTGCTCTGTTGAATTGAGTATCTTTTTTTTAGTATTTTGTTTGAATGCTAATATTCACTTTCCTTTCCTCTCCTCTTCCCTTCCTCCTCCTCTTTCCCACCCGTTTCCTCCTCTCTTCCACTTCCTCCCCCTCTTCCCATCCTCCTCCTCTTTTTTTTTCCTCGTCCTCTTTCTTCCCTTTCCCTCCCTCCTCTTCCCCTTCCTCCCCCTCTTCCCTTCCTCCTCCTCTTTTTCCTCGTCCTCTTCCATGCATTCTTATCAATCCCTCAGTTTCCTCTTCGCTCTTTTCCATGATCCTTTCCTCCTCCTCCTCCGTCCTCCTCCTCCTCCTCCTCATCCTCCCTCCTCCTCCTCCTCCCCCCCCCCTGTCAGTTCGTTACCACCATCGGGATTTATATACCAGGGGTCACTGCTGCAGGGGGCATTGAAGTGCACGGCGTCCTAACTTTGAAAGTGCACATACCGCAGTGGATTGTACGGACTTGGGCCTGATTGACTGCTGGCCTCCCAATAAAGGCCAGGCAATGCTGCCGCACCACCTTGAAACTTCCACACTGAGCCTAAACCAACACTACTTAGACCTCATACACACCAGATAGCCCCGAGTTAACGGTTACCACTAACACTCTCGAACTTTGACGGGTTTGTGGACCAGTAAGGGCCCTGTCATTATGACCACCATCGGGATTTAAGGTACCAAGGGGTCACTGCTGCAGAGGCTTGGAAGTGTACGGCGTCCTAACATTGAAAGTAACAACCATCCGCAGTGGTTGAACGGAGCTGGGCCTGATGACTGCTGCCTTACCCAAAAAGCGCTCAGGCAAGCTGCCGCACCACCCTTGAACCTCCACACTGTTGTTCACCCATTACAAAACACGCATAACATGACCATCTATCAAGCACTAACCGTAAACCTACCCGCCCACAAACTAGTAGTAAATTTTAGCCAAGATTAGCCTTTTCAACATTTCCTCACAAATTCCATTCGCAGTTTTTCTATACTGCGTATGGTATCACTGGACTTCATTGCCGCCAGCTTCGGCTGGAGGGATGGGTGGGTGGGGAGGAAGCCTTCTACTTTCCTAATCCTTTCTCTCTATCATTCTAAGTTAGTGTAGGCAGTTAAAGCAAACAGCTTGTAGGACCTATCGGTCTTTTGCTGTTTTGGTTTCCTTTGTAATCCTTTGTAATCCTCCTCCTCCTCCTCCTAAGCCGTACATAATCCCCGTCCTGACCCGCGATCTTAGCGAGTGTTTGATTCAAGAAAGGAGCAAATAAGAAAGAGAAGAGTTCAGATTCAGATTCAATACTTTTATTTCACATTGAAGTACAGTTGTGAAAGAGACTTGTTTCATAAAAAAAACAGTCCCCTCATCTCAGGTATACATATGATGAGCTGGTAATGCACATCTAATAGAAGGGCATAGTCGTTGAGTTATAATGATCTAAACACACATGGGCCAAGGGGGGTATTATGAATTCCTTGTTTACCCGTACACGATTTTACGACGGGGCATCAGAGTTCAGATCCACAGTCAGGGGGGGGCGGGGAGAGGATGAGTTATAAGGCACACTTAGGCACGGTCCCATTTCTTTTTTGTTTTTAGGCCGCCATGGGGGAGGTGGGAGGGTCCACGGGGTCCTATATCCATGGTCAACAAGGCGTCCCTCAGGGGTGGTACAGCTCGCGCGTCGCCTTGAACAAGAGTGTCTTGTATCGTTCCGGTCATCTCGATCAGGCATTTCCTTTAAACGCGTCCGTATTTCTCTTGTCTCTTTTCCCGTCATGCTCACATGTCGCGTCGAGTGTCGCACCATCACACCCTTCAAGACTGCCACCGTCCCCGCCCTGCAATTCTTGTAGAGAGACTATTTGGGCACCAGTTCAGCACATTCCTCCCATGATGGAACTGCGCCCTTGTAGTATCTTTATCTCGTTCATCAAAGTCAAAATATGCCTCAGAATCGCTGAGGGAGTGCAACACCGCCTTCAGCAGCCTGTTATGTGGGTAAGGGAGGTGGGGGCGGGGAGAGAATAGGAGGAGCAGCCACCCCGCGGTAGAGGGGGAGGGGGGTGACTTGGTGACTGTCTTGGGCAGACTGCGGGTGGCTAGGGTGGGGAAGGGAGGGGTCCGAGGAGAGAGCATCAAGGGGGTATCATCCATCATCGGCGAGGAGGAGGGGGGCAGCCAGGCCTCCCCATCCGGGGAGGGATGTGTAGGCGCAAAGTCTTGAACTCGCGGCGGGGTGGGGTTAACTGCGACAGGGAGTAGAGGCACCGCAGGCTTCCCTATAAGCGGTGGGCTCGGGCCTCACAAGGCACTTCACACTCCAAGCATTATGCCTCTAGGAGGCAATTGGGGCAGGCAAGGCGTGATGTATTTCCCCATTGATAATGCGATCCTTTTGCCAAATCTTGTGTTCATGCCTCCCCGAGCAGAAGCCACACGCACGGAACTATTGCATTGCCATTCGCGGATGGACCCTCGCTGGCACTGTAATCCTACACAATGCAAAGGCTTTTCCGATACCATCTCTCCACATAGCAAGGCCTCATTCCCGGGTAAAGCGATCATTGAATGCGGGTCACCCGCCCAGCATCGCAGTCACACGATTCCTGGCACCATCATATTGAACGAGGATTCCCAACGTTTACCGTCCCGTCGAGCCCATAGGACGCCTGGATGATCTCGAGGTGGGAGGGGCATGAGTATGGGTAGTTCCTTATATTTCACCTTGACCTGCCCGGTTTTCCTCCGTGGCCCTCCCCCCCCCCCCACCCTCGGTAAGTCCTCATGACGCTGCAGCATAGCGGTGGCCCCACCTCCCGTGGAACTGAGCGGGTGCACTGTCCCTCGTGGACTGCCATAAGAGACGTGGTTGTCATCTTATGGAGTAACAGATAATTGCGATGTTGCCAGCAACTTCCGCTAGCCAGATTGACCTGTCCTTAGGTGACACTTCAGACCGGAAGAAGAGACTATACAGCTTGTCAGGGCGGGGGGGACGTCAGCGGCAGCAGCACTGGCCCCTTCGGGAGGAGGGGATTGCCATGGTCCGTCACCGCCACGGCGTTCTTTTCTTTTTTCTTGTTTTTTGGTATTACAGACACGTTGATGGCCGTCAGAGGCATCGCTTATTCTCATCGCGAGCTTCCCAAGCAGGGCCCCGCTTACGCCTTGCATGGTCGTGTGTAGCGGGAGCGACCGCACCCCACAACGTCTCCGAGTGTCACTGAGAGAGAGAGAGAGAGAGAGAGCGAGGAAGAGAGAGAGAAGAGAAGAGAGAGAGAGAGAAAGAGAGATTCGAACAACCTTGTAAATCAACCTTTAAGTCAATTTTGTAAGTCCACCTGTAAGTCCAACACCTGTTAGTCTACCCATAAGTCACCTGTAAATCAATGAGCGTAAGTCTAACTGTAAGTAGTACACCTGTAAGTGATGTTTACCATAAGTCTTTCCAAGTCAACCTGTAATCACCTGTAGGATCGCTCAGTTAGGCTTTATAAGTCCACTGTCTTCATTAATGCCTGCGCGTGAAGTCCCCTGTTGATGTCTATACATTTCATCCCTAATTCATAAGTCACCCAATTTTTAAGTTTTGGGGTTAGTGGAACTCATTTTCATTTAGATTTTGATACCTGACTATTTCCAGTTTTTTTCTTCCTTTATTTTACAAGTTATTTATAAACGTATTTTTCTTCTTTAATCTGTCATGTCATCATCCTCTTATTCCCCTACCGTGTATCTCCTTCCTTTAGTCTTTTCTCCCTCTACTCTCTTTATCATTCATCTTCCTGTTATTCCCCATTCGTTTATCTCCTTCCTTTACTCTCTCACCTCTTTGTACATAATAGTCATGCCCTCTTCATTTCACTCTTTATCATAAATGTTCTCTTCTTATAACTTTCCTTCTTAGTATATCACTCCTTTCTACTCTACTCTGTCATCCCTATCATCCCATGTCCCTTGTATTCCTCCTCGTACCATTTCCTCTTTCCTTGAAACTCTTTGTACCCTTTGTTTCCTTGTTTTTAACACTTCGAATCTGTTCACCTGCGTTTCATCTTTCTATCTTTTATTATGTGTCTGGTTGGAGTTAGAGCGAGGGAATTGAACGTCTCTCTCTCTCTCTCTCTAAACGTCTCTCATCAACTCTCTCTCCTCTCTCTCTCCTCTCTCTCTCGTCTCTCCTCTCTCTCTCTCAGGGTGTTCATTCAACGCTCCGAACTCATGAAGCCTCAAACGACACCTTTGCTTCTTTCACTATCACTTTAGAGCAGTCCATCTGAAGCAAATGTATCTGCTTTATTTTAATATTTTCCGCTTATTTTTCCCTTTTGCGCCTGCTGGTGTGCTTCTGGTGGGATGGGTTTTATGGGTGACTCACTGTGGAGCTGAGAGTGTCTGGGGGCGTGGTGGCCTGCGGTAGATGTGTGGGGATCCTTGAATAGCGACATTTGGCATTGTGTCCCGGGGCGGAGCGGAGCGGTGGCTGGGGATGTTCGCGCCGTGGTGATGGTTTAGTTTTTCAGTGGCGTGTGGGTCCCTTGGTACGAGGGAATAGCAGGGTGCTGTCGAGCGTTGTCGTGCGTTTGTCGTGTGTGTGCGAAGCTTTGACTGTCAGCAGCGTTTGATGTCTCGCTCCTTTCAACGTTAACCTTTTAAGAAACTCAATATTTGGGAAACTTTGTTACTTCAGGAAGGAAAAATATTGAAGTTATTGTCCAACTTACTTTTTTTTATGAACTTTTTCCTGAAGAACCTTTGAAGTGAGGTTGTTGTGCGTTGTGGTGTGCGTGTGTGAGGAGGCAAGGAAAATGCTGTTGTTACTCTTCCAAAGTGTTGCTCTTTTTCACTTCATCTTAACAGGTAAGAGAGACATAGTTACCCTGTGTGTGTGACAATGTTGTTGTGTTGCGTTTCGTGTATTTTGTGGTGGTATTGTTTGTTGTACCTGATGCAAGGTGGAGGTTGTTGCAAATGGTGGTGTGTGTGTGTGTGTGTGTGTGTGTGTGTGTGTGTGGGTGTTTGTGAGTGCGTGCGTGTGTTCTGTTGTATGCTGTGGTGTTAGGTTGTTGTTGCTGTTTTGAGTGTACCTGACGCAAGGGTGGAGGTGTTGCAATGGTGTGTGGTGTGTGTACCTGGTGTTGTGTTGCGTCCGTGTAGTTTTGTGGTGGTGCTGGTGTGGTTTTACCTGATGCAGGATGGTGTCCTTGTAACCCCACTTAAACCCTCCCAAAAAATCAAACCTAACGCTATACAAAACCTACCAAAACCTAACTTAACCCCACCTATCCCCCAAAAAACCTACTACCTAATCCTAAAAAAAACCTACTGAGGTGCTTAATCGCAACAGGTAGAGAGACAAAGCTAACCTGTGGTCCTGTGTACCTGTGTTGTGGTTGTGTGGTGTTGTTGTTTTTTACCTGATGCGAGGTTGAAGGGTTTGTATGGTGGTTCCTTGTAGGAATGAAAAACAAGGTATGATGTGGTTGTTTTTGGATGGTATTTGTTTGCTGTTGTTTTAGACAGGGTGTCTGGTAGATGGGTGAACACGTTGTGCTAGGAACGGTTAGGGCAGGTGCATAGAGAAAGGGTAAGCAGGTGTGTAGCCTTCAGGGTCAAAGTAAAGGAGAGGTGTCGTGTTTTAGTGTTTAAGGTATAAGGGGAGGTAGGGTTTGCAGGATAGGGTGAGGCAGAGGCAGGGTGTGTTAGGGACAGGGTGAGGCAGGGTGTAATAGGGACAGGGTGGGATTCAGGGTGTGTAGGGTCAGGGTGTCAAGTGGCCCTCATTATAACTCATCACGCAAGGCAGCTACATGTGGGCTCTCGCAGACATTGGACTCACTTACTTTTTTTAATGATTGTGCCTTAGAAAAAGATACCGGTAGAAGGGTGTAGGAGCAGGACAACGGGTGAAGAACAAGGGTTTATGAGGCAGGGTGAAAGGAAGGAAGGGTGAAGAGGCAGGACATTAAGGGTGAAAGGGTAGAGATGCAGGGTGAGAGGGTGTTACGGTGGCCAAAAGTAGCTGTCATTCGTGTTTCATAGACATATGAGAACAAATACAAAATTGTTAAATGGATTGACCAAAAAACTGAAAACTGTGTCCTGCTCACAGTTATCAAGTTTGTTGAAAATGAACCATAGACAACTAAATGTCGATATTACTAATAGAAAACATACAATAACATAGAAGGTATAATATAAATAAAGTGATAACAATATAAGAGAAATGATATAGAACGTAAATACAAAAACAACAATTGGTCCATTCATCATGTATTAATTCGATATCACAGCAACATATAAATTTTCCTAGAGGTAAGTCCAGTGCATTAATTGATTAAAAAAATTCATCAAGGTTCCAAGAAAATTAACAATCTGAAATGTGTTCCGGTATAAGGAAAAAATAAAAGAAGATTCTGAAAATGCCAAAAATAAGGTGACATTTTCATGCAACATTTTGAACATTACCATTCACCCCCCCTTTGCCTCACCCCTCCTCTCCCCTTCCTTTCCCCCTCCTCCACTTCCCTTCCCCTCCATCCAACCTCCCTAACCCCTTCCTCAACCCACCTTCCCCTCTTCCCCACCTCTCCACCTTTCCTCCTCCCCATCCCGACCTTCCTCTCTCTCCTCCTCCATCCCCTCCCCAACCCACAACCTCACAACAATCTTTTTGGGGGGTTTAGTGAATACGCCTTAAAACTATAATATCTATCTATTTAGTGATTATTTAGTTCTCTCCTCTCCTCTCTTCTCTCACCTCTCTCCTCTTATCTCTCTCTCTCTCCTTCGTCCTCACTCTCCTCTCTCTCGTCTCTCTCTCTCTTCTCTCTCTCGTCCTCTCTCTCATCTCTCTCTCTCTCTCTCTCTCTACATCTCCTCTCTCTCTCTCTCTCATCTCTCTCATCTCTCCTCTCTCTCTCTCTCTCTCTCTCGCTCTCTCTCTCTCTCTTCCCTCTCTCTCTCTCTCTCCACTCTCTCTCTCTCAAAGGTTTATTCTCTTAAATTCATCAGTTTTTTTTTTTTTAACCTTTTTATGTTTTTCGATCTATTTATTTATGCATAAGATTGTTGTTGCAGCTTGCTTGGCGTCTGGTCGTGTGTGTGGTGTGTGTGTGTGTGTGTGTGTGTGGTGTGTGTGTGTTGTGTGTTCTGTGTTGTTGTGTGTGTGTGTGTGTGTTGTGAGAGAGCGAGAGAAGGTCTGGTACGTCAATTTCTTCCTGTTTTAGAGTAGGGCCAAGAATGTGAGAAAATGTGAAGCTTAGTAAGTAATATAAGTAAAACTCTCTCTCGCCTCTCTTCTCTCTCTCTCTCGATCTTCTTCTCTCTCTCTCGCTCTCCTCGTCTCCCTAACTCTTCTCCTCGTCGTCTCTCTCCTCCTCTTGACAGTTAACACGCATATATGTGTGGTATTTATTTAGTGTGGTTGTGTGTGGGTGTGTGTGGGTGTGTGTGTGTGTGTGTGTCTATGTGTGGAGGGGTTTGGTTTGTGAATAGTGAAGAAAGTTCTCGGCTTCCTTGTAAGGTGTCATTGCTGGTTCAGGCGCATATTCTCCAAGTCTCCTTTCTAACACGACAAGAATCCCCTTTCAAAAGACGAAAGAAAAAAATTTCACTCGAAAAAATAAAAATTCTGAAGACAAGTAGAATAAAAAAAAAATTATTCCCCTTTAAAAATAGAAAAGCCTCCCCCCCGGGGGGGTTTGTCCAATACTCGTGCTGGGCGAATCCATAACACCGAGTGTCTATGCCAATCCGCCGTAAGAATTCCTTGGACGTGACCCCCCTCATTATGGACTTCCTAACCAAGGTAATGTAAAACTTTTTAACATCCTCAATGTCCTCCGCCGCACGCATTTAACCAGACTGTACTGGTTTTTCATCCTAGTCGCCTCCAAACCACCTGGACCTTGGTCTTGAGCATGATACCTCAAGTCCCCAAGGCTTTGCCTCCTCGTTGCAGCACCTCGAGATCCATCACCAGGACCTCCAGCGCGAACTCAGCAAGATTCTGCATCATCGCAAAAACAAGATCGTGATCTTGGTGTGCCGAGGATTCTCCACAATCACTTTGATCTACAACTTTGCCCAATACCCAGTCCATAACCAGAGTGTTGACAAGTGAGGGGCAAGGACGCACCCTTGCCTCACTGATGCATTCACAGGAAAGAAGCTGATAAACCTAACCTCCCCCCACACTCACTTCACAGCACTGTCAGTCTCAAGTGCAGACACACACACAGACACAGTGTGAGGAACTCCCTCCGGAATTCAATTTAGAAAGTGGGTCGGATGAAACCCACGAAAATATAAGGACTCTTGCTCTATGAGAGAGAGAGAGAGAGAGAGAGAGAGAGAGAGAGCGAAGAGAGAGAGAGAGAGAGAGAGAGAGAGAGAAGAGTAGAGAGAGAGGTCGTTATTAATCACTCTCTCTCCTCTCTACTCTCATGGCAACTCTCATAGCCCCCCTCATAAAACACTATCACAGTTTGGCCAATTAGTGGGTTTGTGTGGGTCGCAAGAAAGTGAAGGGTGAAATTACTACTTCGAAAAGCCAAGCTGACAGGATGGTTTTGTGCCGCGGTCAACGGGTGAAAAACTTTACAGTTTTGGCTTTACTTTTCTTTTTCTTATTTATTATTTTTTTATCTATTGTGATTTACAGTGGGATTTATTTCCGTGTGTGTGTGTGTGGTGTGTGTGTGTTATGTGTGTGTGTGTGTGGGTGTGTGTGTGTGTGTGTGGTGTGGTGTGGTGTGTGTGTGTGTGTGTCTGTTGTCTGTGTCTGTGTCTGTGGGGTGGGGGGTCCCCCTTTTGTGGGTCCTGTGTCTGTGTGTGATGGTTGTGGTGTGTGTGTGTGTGTGTGTTTATGTGTATTTACCCACCTAGTTGAAGTGGGAACGAATAGCGGTTTAAAAAATTACCGAAAAACTTTTTCGAAATAAAAAACCCAAAAACCGAACATATCGGAATGTTTGTAATGAACACTTACGAGGCAGTAAAGAATGCTTCTGATAAATCGAACTGGGGATAACTGGGAGAGAGGGAGAAATTGAGAGAAAAAAAGTCCTTCCGTTCTTAATTTTTAATTTGTAGTCTTTCTCCCTCCATCCCTCCCCTACCCTCTTTTTCTCCCTCCTCCCTCCCGCCCTCCCTCTCTTTCCTCCAGTCTGCCTCCTAGGATCATCTTCTAACTCGATGGTATGTCAAACCTTTCCTGTGTTTATCTCCTGCTCTATTCTCGCTCTTTTGCGGGTCCTTTGTGGATCCTCATGTTCGTTTTGCTTTCATTTTTTACTTAGTTTTTTGGTTCTCAGAATTCTCGTCATTTCTGTGGTTTTTTATATAATATTTTTTTTTCCCCCCGCCTTGTTCCGTTTTTGTCGAGATTTTGTCACTCGATTCCTCAAAGGTTTTGTTATAAGACTGTCTAGCAATTGTGTTATTCCTTTCAACGGCGTGATTTAATGCATAAAAAGACAAGTGTTATAGTTTTTACCCTGAAATTCCTTGCCTCATATACATTCACATTTTTTGGGGCGGATTAAACAAATTACCAAAAAAATATAGTGATCTTACTTATAAAGTTCTACATTATAGTTTTCTTGCAATTGTGGATGGTTAAAAATTTATACAAAGAAAAAAAATATACATCTTGAAATGAATAATGAATATGTAGGTGTTTGATAAGCTTAATGAAATAGGAAATAGTAGAGGGTATGTGTGTGTGTGTGTGTGCGTGCTGCATATTGGACGGTTTCCCTCTGCCACCACTATTCAGCTTAATTAGTGGCCATTAATAAGTTAATTGAAACAGCTGCATAAGTCATGGCATGCACACGTGCACGCACATACTCATACACACACTCAGACACACTTCTGGCATGTAGCAAATAACATCTCTAACAATTTTTCTTCTGCATCTTTCCCTCCTATGCTTCACCCAGATGGCTCCACAGCTGTCTCATCTACTTCTAAAGCTGAACTCTTCGCTCAAACCTTTGCTAAAAATTCCACTCTGGTTGATGAAGGGCTTGTTCCTCCTTCTCCTCCACCCTCTGACTATATTATGCCTGTCCTTACGATCCTTCGTAATGATGTTTTCTTTGCCCTTTCTGGCCTGGATCCTCGGAAGGCTTACTTACGGTCCTGACGGAGTCCCTCCTATTGTTCTCAAAAACTGTGCTTTTGTGCTTGCACCCTGCCTGGTCAAACTTTTACGTCTTTGTCTATCTACTTCCACCTTTCCTTCTTGCTGGAAGTTTGCTCGCATCTAACCTGTTCCTAAGAAGGGTGACCGTTCTAATCCGTCAAACTAACGTCCTATAGCTTTGACTTCCTGCCTTTGTAAAGTTTTTGAATCTATACTTAATAAAAAGATTCTTAAGCATCTATCTGCTCACAATCTTTTATCTGATCGTCAGTACGGTTTCCGTAAAGGGCGATCTACTGGCGATCTTCTAGCTTTCCTAACTGAATCTTGGTCATCCTCGTTTAGGGGTTTCGGTGAAACTATTGCTGTTGCCCTGACATATCAAAAGCTTTTGATAGAGTCTGGTAAAAATCTTTAATTTCCAAACTATCCTCATTCGGATTCTATCCTTCTCTCTGTACCTTCATCTTAAGTTTCCTTTCAAACCGTTCTATTGCAGTTACTGTAGACGGACATTGTTCTTCTCCTAAATCTATCAATAGTGGTATTCCCCAGGGTTCTGTCTTACCACCCACTCTCTTTTTATTATTCATTAATGATCTTCTAAGTCTAACTCAAAGCCCTATCCACTCCTAACGCTGATGATTCTACCCTGCATTTTTCAACGTCGTTTATTAGACGTCAAACTCAACAGGAACTAAGTGATTCACGAAGAGATGCCACCGAGCGCCTAACTTCTGATATTTTTATAATTTCTGATTGGGGCAAAGCAAACCTTGTTTTGTTCAATGCCTCAAAAACCCAATTTCTTCACCTATCTACTCGACAAAACCTACCAGATAACTATCCCCTCTTCTTCAATGACACTCAACTGAACTTCTACAATGAACATTCTAGGACTATCCTTTACTAAAAATCTGAATTGGAAATATCACATCTCATCTCTTGCTACAACGGCTTCTAAGAAGTTAGGTGTCCTGTGGCATCTGCGTCCTTTTTTTTCTCCCTCCCAATTGCTTGCTCTCTACAGGGGCCTTATCCGCCCATGTATGGAGTATGTCTCACATGTTTGGGGAGGATCCACTCGTACAGCTCTCCTAAACAAGGTCGAGTCAAAAGCTTTTCGTTTCATCAACTCCTCTCCTCTGACTGACTTCTCCTCTGACTGACTGTCTTCAATCTTTAAATCACCGCTGCAATGTTGCTTCTCTTGCTCTCTTCTACCGTTATTTTCATGCTCACTGCTCTTCTGAACTTGCTAACTGCATGCCTCCCCCCCTCCCGCGGCCTCGCTGTACAAGACTTTCTACTCATTCTCATCCCTATTCTTGCCATCTTACTAATGCAAGAGTTAATCGGTATCTTTACTCTATCATGCTTTTCACTGGTAAACTCTGGAATTCTCTTCCTGTTTCTATTTTTCCACTTTCCTTTGACTTAAATCTTTTCAAAAGAAGAGTTAGACACCTCCCTAACTAAATTGGCCTACCCCTCTGTTTTTATTTTATTCTCCTACTGTCTTCTTTATAGGGACTGGCAACTAAACGGGCTTTGTGTAACCCATTTTTGTTGTGCCCTTGGCCAGTCCTTTGTGATGTAAAAAAAAAAAAAAAAAAAAATCGACAAAGTACCACACGAGCGACTCTTAAATAAGGTTATGGCTCATGGAATAGATGGGAAGGTTCTTCGTTGGATCAGAGCTTCGCTAAATAATAGGCAACAAAGGGTTACAATTAATGGTTCTAAATCTAAATGGGGACTGGTGACAAATGGAGTTCCACAAGGGTCTGTTTTGGGTCCATTACTATTTCTGATTTACATCAACGACTTGGATAGTGGGATTAGCAGTGATATCAGCAGGTTTGCTGATGATACTAAGGTAGGTAGGATTATTGGATCACAGTCTGATGTAAACATATTGCAGGGAGACTTAGATAACCTTAATGAGTGGGTAGTCAGATGGCAGATGGAATTTAATATTGATAAGTGCAGCGTTATGAATGCTGGTAGAAAAAACCCTGGTATAGATACACCACAAGTGCGTGTGGGCCCTTCGGACCCATGTATTGATGTTTGTAGTGTGTTTTAAACAACAATATGAGTGCAAACTCCAATCGTGTTGTTACTGTCGTTGGTCACTGGTCAAAGTGCCTCGGGGTAGACCACCTACCACCACCGTAGCCTGCCTCACCCTGACCCCACGCCTGTCTCACCCCAGACCCACGCCTGTCCTGCAAGCGCGCACACACACACACACACACACACACACACACACACACACACACACACACACACACACACACACACACACACACACACACACACACACATTAGGTACTCCGTAGTGTAGTGGTTAGCACGCTCGGTTCACAACCGAGAAGTCCCGGGTTCGATCCCCGGGCGGAGCGGAAACATATGGGTTGTTTCCTTAAAACCCGAGCCCCTGTCCACCCAGCAGTGAATGGGTACCGAGTGTTAGCCGGGGTTTGTGACCGGACTGTTAGTCCGGGGTGCTGGCTTCGGCCAATACTAAGCACTAAGGATGAATGATAAAAATGTTGATATGGAGACGGGGCCATACGAGCGTTGCTCAGGCCCTGTAAAATACAACTAGATGAATACACACACACACGCACACACACACTCACACACGCACACAAACGTTAAGTCCATCAGTCTACGGAATTAGTGAAATGCAGCAAAACGTTACCGCAGAGTTCATTCCTGTAATCTAATCTCTGAAAAGTATTTTTAGCCCAAAACCCCCCTTCAAAATTTCTCAATCGACATGGGACCAAGCTGTTTACCACCTACGATTTATTTGCGAATTTTTGAGCCTACTCTCACCAAAAGTTAATTTACAGTTTCGGCTACCCACAACAGACACACACACACACACACACACACACACAGACACACGGCTACTCCTATAGTATATTACAAGTTCTTGTGGGCCCTTCGGACCCATGTATTGATGTTTGTAGTGTTACCCTTAGTCACCCCTAAAAACATTTTCTGTGGAGTGATATGATTGTGGTCCCGCAAACTAAGCGAGCATGTTGATGAGCTGGACAGAAAGTGGAGCGGGGTCCTCTTTTCGGGTGGACAGCTTAGGAGCTGGCGGTGGAAGCTCCGTGGATAGGCCACGTGTTGTACTGAGTGTGGTACAAGGGAAGTAAATTGTGTGTTGGGTGTGTGCTTGAGTTGGTGATTGACTTGGTGTATGATTGACTGATGGTGTAAGGTGTGTGTGTGTCGGAGGTGTATGGTGTGAGAAGCAGCTGGTTGTGTGGAGGCGTGTAGCCTGGTGTGTGGTTTGTGTATGTGCTGACTGGCATGTAAGCCTGATGGTGTGTGCTTAACTGTGGCGAGTAGCCTGGTATGTGGTGATGGTATGTGGTGATGGTATGTGGTGATTGGTGGATTGATGTTTGAGACATCAAAGGGCTATCATAGATTTATTTCTTTGTTCATGTATATATATGATCATGTAAATATATAATATGTTAAATAGAGAAGTGAGTCAATATTTGCCTGGTGGTTGTGAGAGTGAGGTGTGGTTGTGAGAGTGAGGTGTGGTTGTGAGAGTGAGGTGTGATTGTGAGAGTGAGGTGTGGGGAGTGCAAATCTAGTTACCAACCAGCCGGCCCGGGAGAACTTCTCTTAAGAGAGAAGTAAGGCACATTGATAGGTATTGCACAATATTTACTGTGCATGTTTTTGCAGTAAGGAGCTGCAGTGTGGTGAAGTGTGGCTGGGGACGTAACAGTAGTAGTAGTATATATTAGCAACAATGTGAGTGCAAACTCCAATCGTGTTGCTGGTGTCGTTGGTCACTGGTCAAAGTGCCTCGGGGTAGACCACGTTCCGTGTGATTCCAACCCTTTGTGTTCCGTGAATCCAACACACACACTCACACAGGCACACAAAAGTTAAGTCCAAGAGTCTACTGAGCTTGTGGAATGCGGCAAGAAGTTACCGCAGAGTTTTTCCTGTAATCTAATATTCCTAAAAGTGTTTTTAGCCCAAAACCCCCCTTCAAAATGATTAAATCGACATGGGACCGAGCCGCTTACCACCTACGATGTATTTGCGATTTTTTGAGCCTACTCTTATCAATATTGAACTTACAGTTTCGGCTACCCAAAACAGACAGACAGACACACATACACACGGCTACTCCTATAGTATATTAGACAAGTGCTTGTAGGCCCTTCGGACCCATGTATTGATGTTTGTATCGTGTCGCTGTCGTTGGTCAATGGTCAAAGTGCCGCGGGGTAGACCACGTCCCGTGTGATTCCAACCCTTTGTGTTCCGTGTGATTCCAACCCTTTGTGTTCCGTATGATTCCAACCCTATGTGTTCCGTATGATTCCAACCCTTTGTGTTCCGAGTGATTCCAACACACACACCCACACACGCACAAAAACGTTAAAGTCCATGAGGCTACGGAGTTTGTAAAATACGGCAAGACGTTACCGCAGAGTTTTTCCTGTAATCTAATCTCTGAAAAGTGTTTTTAGCCCAAAACCCCCCTTCAAAATTATTCAATCGACATAGGATCAAGTCGCTTACCACTTACGATTTATTTGAGATTTTTTGAGCCTACTCTCATCAAAATTGAATTTACAGTTTCGGCTACGCAAAACAGACACACAGACAGACAGACACACGGCTACTCCTATAGTATATTAGATATACATAATGTATCACTGAAAAGATCAGAAGGTGAAAAAGATCTTGGAGTAAGGGTGAGCCCAGACCTCCGACCTAGGAAACAATGTATTGAGGCTAGAAATAAAGCTAATAGAGTGTTAGGATTCATTACCAAGAGTGTTAAAAGTAGAAGTGCGGAAGTTATTCTAAAGCAGCGGTTTCCAAACAGCGGGTCATGACCCCCAGATGGGTCATGAGCCTTTTTCTGGGGGTCATGGAGGGTCCAAGATTTTGAGGACAGTTTTTATGATATTTAGGGATTTTTTATTATTTTTTTTATTTAGGTTTTGTCGTACGACTATTTACGTTCCTAAGGCTTAATATTTGCTCTCTCTGCTGTGATTAAACTTTGAAATGTATCTGCGCCATTGGAAATTAGTATTTTTTCGGAAGGCTTATAAAGGTGGGGTCATGGTAGGTTTGGTACTAATGAAAGGGATCACGTACTGGTTAAGTTTGGGAACTGCTGTTCTAAAGCTTTATCTGGCTCTAGTCAGGCCTCACCTAGACTATGCAGTTCAGTTTTGGTCTCCATATTACAGGATGGATATAACCTTGTTAGAATCAGTGCAGAGAAGGATGACCAAAATTATTCAAGGGATGTCTAACTTTAGTTATGAGAAGAGATTGGAGCTATTAAAGTTACGCTCACTCGCGAGACGCAGTGTAAGGGGTGATCTGATAGAAGTTTTTAAGTGGATAAAGGGATTTAACAAAGGAGAGGTAGGAAAAGTTCTTACGGCTATTAACCAGGGTAGAACAAGAAGTAACGGATTCAAGCTGGAAAAGCGTAGATTTAGAAAAGAAATAGGAAAAAACTGGTTCACAAATAGGGTGGTGAATGACTGGAATGGACTCAGTAGACAGGTAGTTAGTGCGGAGTCATTAGGGAGCCTTAAAGAGGGGCTGGATAGGTTCATGGATGGGGATGAAAAGTGGATGTAGGTAGTGTTAGATAACAGGAACTACCACGTGTAGGCCTCACGGCCTCTTGTAGCTTCCTTATTTTCTTATGTTCTTATGTTCTTATCCTGCTCTCCTACGTGTTGTTTGTTGGTGTATTACACTATGTAGTTCAGCAGATACCCTCACTGGTAACCTGGTATAAGTTTTTCCTCTGTGTTCCTATATATGTATCTCTGTCATCTCTAAATCCGTTACTTCGTGTTCCTCAATGCACATCACCTCCTCCTTTTCCTTCTTCAACTTTCCTATTCCCTTACCTATAACACGTAGACACAATATTGGTAGAAAATAGTCACGCAAACAGCATCGCTTGGCTCAGTAGGGCTATTGCTGTCTGTTCTTCATTTATATTCCTTTGTATTCCTCCCTTGCCTCCTATAACTCCTCCCCCTCCTCCGCCCCACCTGTACCATTGTTCAGGGACACCTGGCCGAGCGATAATTTTCTGGCCTAGGGTAAAATTTAGCTCGTGTCTACAGTTCATCATAAGTTTGGAGTTTTTGTTAAGTTTCATAATTAATGGTAAAAAGTTGCCCGAGCTGTGGTGACTACTTGATTAATTGCTTAGTATGTCTCTCTATCCTTTATCTCCCCTCTCTCTCTCTCTCTCTCTCTCTCTCTCTCTCTCTCTCTTCTCTCTATCTCTCTCTCTCCTTTTCTCTCCTCTCTCTCTCTCCTCTCTCTCTCTCTCTCTTCTCTCTCTCTCTCTCTCTCTCTCTCTCTCTCTCTCTCTCTCTCTCTCTCTCCTCTCTCTCTCTCTCTCTCTCCCCCCCTCAATTCATATCACCTTCCCTTTTTTTAGAGCTCTTTACTGATCCCTTTCATTTCATTATAGATCCTCCTCCTCCTCCTCCTCCTCCTCCTCTTTTGTGTATTCACCATCACCTCGCTCACTGTAAACTTGCAGTGGTTCTTAACCTTTTCAGATGCGCCGAACCCTAACGGAAACCTTTGCACACTGGCCTAAACCCTCAAATATGGGAAGACAAAACAAGATTAATATAAAAAATATCGACAAAATGATCAAAATGCAGGAGTATATTTGGATAATACGAAGGAAGGAAACACGTGGAAGCAGTGGCGTCTTTGTAAAGGGGTGAGGGGTACAGTGGGGAATCCAGGATTGTTTTAAAGGGGGGTGGGTAGAGCGAAGTGAGTCTCTACAGCTGGGGGTTCTGAAGAGGGGATCATAATTTTTGTTGAAAATCAAGCTTTTTTTAGGGGTATTGTGAGGCCTCAGATGGGATAATTGCACTAATTTGATATTCAATGGCAAAACGATTTTTATCTCTTTGGGACAAAGGGACAAAATTCGTTTTGGGGTTGGCATGGTACTCGGTGCATGGTACTCATGGTACTCGAAATGACACTCGGACATGCCCACCCCTCTACCCCTATATACACGCCAGTGCTTGGAAGGGAGAGAGGCGGGCGAACACACACATACACGTACACACAAAAAGGAGACTTGATAGCAATGTATATAGATCTGTCAGGAATGGAGATAAATGACAAAGAGGACATATATGTATGGGACGTAGGAACCACAATAGGTCATACGAAGAAAATT